>JADBJO010000128.1:325000-437500 GCA_016801955.1 Conus betulinus | reverse complement strand
TGCAGCTCCGCTGAGCTCGCCTGTAGGCACAGTATCCTTTTAATAGATATGGAGATGGTAGGTCTAGAAACATTTCCCGCATTCTATTTCCAGGTATATGATAAACAAAACAAAAGTAAGGTGACAACTCCCCTTTTTTTTCATTGGTCTCCGAGATTGTTAAACAGAACAGCACTGTTTGCAGCTTCATGGAGAGATATCATGACCTGGATGAGGCTGTTGTCAAAGCTGGTTCATCTGACAACACCTGCTTAAAATCTTCATGTCAGGCATATCAAGGGTTTCTTCAAGTCATGAAGTTCTGGTTGAGATCACAATGGCATTGAATGGCTTCTCCAGCAGCAGTCTGATGCTGAAGATCTGATCAGATAAGGTTTTTTACATCCTGAATCCTCCCAGGTCTTCTGCATAGATTTCTTCAGAGTTTCCCATGGATTGTTCAAGTACTTGAATCCGTAACATTACTTTCGTGGGGCAGCTCCATCAACCTTTCCCCTGACGTCGCCTTTGATACATTCATCCGATCATGCAGATCGCCCAAGACCCATACACTTTAAAAGGCTTTACTAACCATTGTGTTTTCACCATTTATCCCCTTTTCCGAGGATGCAGCTCAAATCAGACCCATAATCATTGGAGTCTGCAAGATTCAAACCTTTAGACTATGATGTGGATAGTCTTCGACCCTTACTCAGTGTGCTGCAAGTTATCTGACAACTGCTCTTTTATTAAAGAATGGGTCCTCCACAACCCACATCGGAAGCATATAGTTCAAAAGACGCAGCTGATTATTTCTCTCTCTCTTTCAAGGCACGTACAATCAGTTGACAGATAACAAATCAGGTTTTTTTTTTTGTTTTTTTTTTACAAATACCACGAATTTCACTAATATAATAAAAAAAAGGGCTTTAAAAGAATATAAAAGATTTTAAAAGGAATTCAATTAAAGTAAATCCATCAGTTATCAGGGACAAACAAAATTACAAGACAAAGCATGTCAATGTTTCAAAGTAAAGTTTTAAAGTGCATGGGTCTTGGGAAACGTGCATGTTTGGAAGAATATAATCAAAAGCGACGCACAGGGAAAGCTCGTTGCAAAGTGAGGCAACTGCAGGTGGAGATCTCAACAAATCTTTAAAAATCTAAGTAAGACATCCACCAAACATGTACAAACAAATCACAAGACAAAACACGACAGATTTTGACCTCTTTGGCCTTCTTCAGGCAAGATGAACAACACTCAGACAACGAAAATTAAGAACAAGCAATCACTCATCTCGTGATTGTCGTTCTTCATTTTCGTTGTCCTAGGCGTTGTTTATCTTGCCTGAAGAAGATCTAAGTGGTCGAAACACGTCATGTTAATCTTGCCTGAAGAAGACCAAAGAGGTTGAAATGCATTGTGTTTTTGTCTTGTGATTCATTTATCCACATAGTTTGGCCGAGTTATTTTGACAGTTTTAGATTCAACTAAAAGATTGTATTGTGGCTCTGGGCCCGGGGCACTCCAGGAAGCAAAGCAACAGTCAGGCTGATAGTCCTGGAGATTGGACCAACCTGCTTGTAGGTGTCCCTTTTGGGGCATAGGGATTAACTGCGCCCACGATTCTGGCCATTGCTTCGTTTCACATACTGTCATCACAATCTTGACTTCTGGTTCTCCATGTTTCAGTATTTCTTCTGGCACGGTGACGATCCACCCTGTGTGACTTGTCCGCATTGAGTGCGCAGTTTCCTCTGAATAGGTAACTGAACTAAAAGAAAAAAATCTGACAAATAAATGTATTCAATGATATAAAGAGTACATTCAAAGGCATTTTACCTTCCTGGTCAAGTCTGTAGCCAATACTTTTGAAGTATTTTACTCAAGACAGCGACATGCATCATGAATCCAAAGAAGACCCAGTGAAAAGTTTCCATCAATATCTATACTTTAAAAAGGGGGAAAAAAAACAAAAAAACAAAAAAAAAAACAATACTATAAAAAATAAAAATAAAAAAAAAAAAAAAAAAAAAACACTTTCTGGGGAAAACTCATAGAGAATTTTGCCTCAGACTTCATTCTTGGAACACCAGCAGTTAAGACAGAAGCTATTACTGACAAAATGACTGGAGTGATGAGCAGTAAGGCGAAATGTACCTCTGTGTGTTTGTGTGTGTGTGTGCGTGTGTTTTGTATTTGCAGTGTGTATGCATACTTGTGTCAGCATATACAGGTCTGTGTGTGTGTGTGTGTGTGTGTGTGTGTGTGTGTGTGTGTGTGTGTACTACAGGTGTGTATTTGCCTGTCACTTTTATGTAGGTGCCTACGTTGCAGAGAAAGAGAGAAAAGGGTGGGATTGGCATTTGAAACAAAATTATTTATTTCACGCTGATTGTGCAGTATCTTCAGCCCTCAGAATATTCCAACCATGTAATTCTGTTTCATTTCATTTGATGTGATTGAAAATGCAACATTTCTTACATATGCCTTCATAAAATGTTACATAGTGTTTAGCAAAAATTTGCTTTTCCAACAAGAGGAGAAGATGTAAAAAAAAAAAAAATTGCATATAACTGAAGCAAAGCTTTATGCTTTGAACATTGACCACCTTTTCAACAAAAATGTGTTCCTATATAGCATATCTTGCTTTCAACATAATCTGATTGAAGTCAAACTTAAATCTTTTTGAACATGGACCCAAATTACAACAAAATTGTTTCAATAGAGCATATTTTGCTTACATGACTGTAATCTGAATGATAGGACATTTATCACATACAACCTTGGTCACTCCCTTAACCTGACACCACCCCACCCTTCCCTCTTTTCCCAACCCAGTCCCACTGAATCAGATGAATGCATAAATGAAGCACTTCTTTACTGCCCTGAAAACAGAAGCTAGTAAAACTCTAACAAAACACACACACACACACACACACACACACACACACACACACACACACACACACACACACACAATCAGAGTCACACACACACAGGGTTCATATAGCATTCAATGAAAGGAGGAGAAAGAAGATTCTTTAGCCCAGACCTGACGCCCAATCTTTGTCTTGATCTCAGAAACACAGACACAGGGGAGATTAAAACTGAGATCACTGAATCTGATCATCAGATATAGTACTTTTACACACATGGAAATGTATAAATGAACAAGCTGCCAAATGCATGTACGTACACACACAGCGACACATTTTTAAAAACATTTTATTTTCTAATATACAAGAAATGTCATTCATGTAAACATTCTTGCAATGAGTACACACAGGAAGCAACATACCCATATCTTTGTGTTAATTTATTATCCAGCAATCTCCAAAATCGTTCAGATAAATCATTTAAAGATCGCCTCATACAAAACATGTAGTTAAAAGAAAAAAAAAAAAAAAAAACCCAACTTTAAATCAGCCAAAAAGTACAAAACACCTAAACCTGTGTTTTGTAGTGTTCTTTATTACAAGGGATCTCTTGTTCTTTTGAAATAAAATCACTCAGATCACTTTCAAGGGATCTCTTGTTCTTGAAATAAGTCACTCAGATCACTTTCCTCAAAACATGCAGTAATATAAAAGCTAAAATCACACACACACACACGCACACGCACACACACACGCACATGCACACACACACACTGACTGACTGAAACCAATTTATTGTCAGATTAACTCAAAGTTGTACTCACACACACACACACACACACACACACACACACACACAAAAGTCAAAACACACACACACTCACACACACGTCAAACAAGCACCTGAACTATATAAAAAATGCCAAAGTAGAAATGAACAAACAAGCCACACTCCCAGTGTCAAATAATATGTAAAGAGCTAAAATGTCACATGTAAGATCCACAAAATTATTCTGGGAACTGATGCAAGATTACCTACTCAACAAACTTAGTGAGTAGTAGTAAATGGCAAATACAGCAAGAAAAAGTGTGGGTGCATAGAAGAAAATAATAGGAGGTGAAAAAATGCCATATTCTGAATATCAAACCAAGGTAAACAAACAGAAAAGGGCACACATACCCATACACATATACACCTTGGTCCTGTGACAATGAAATGCTGAATGTAACATTCACATTGTACTATTCCTTTTGGTCAGCTGATGACAACTTTTGCACAAAATCCTTCAAAAGCGCCATTGCCCTTCCTCTGTGAGAAATTCCATTTTTGGTCTCCTTCGTCATCTCAGCGTATGTCTGGGTGAACCCATCAGGCTGGAAGCATGGATCCCACCCAAAGTCATTGGGCCCACGAGGTTCCACGATGGTGCCATCACAACGTCCCTGGAAAACCTTCACTTCTGCCCCTGGTTCTCCACTGCTATACCCAAACGAGCACAGAGCGAAGGCCGATTTGTCCTCAAACCCCGCCAACATCTTGTGTAGACCTAAAACATTTTTTTTTTTTGAAGGGGTTATTTTTCTTAACTAAGAAGTTACTCCACAGTTAATACACTCTTGAAAAATCATGAGATGAAAAAAAAAAACAATTTGGAAACAAATCAGAAGAATTCACTAGGTTGTGCAGAATTTTGTAAAATAGAAATGACAAAGAATCAAGCCTCCCAGTGCCTTCATATCCAGACAGGAAGTGGAACAAAAGGAAAGAAACAATTCATGCTGGCATAAATTATCATACAACAGACTTGAACTCAAGTCACATTTTACAATTCACTCGCAAAACATGCAGGTCTCTCATCATCCAAGTATTTTTACCTGAGGCTTTCTTTTTTGAAGAATATGGGTCTTGGGAAACCTGTATTATTGGCAGTGTGTGAGATATGGAAAAGCCTCTGTCAAAATAAGGAATGTAACAGAACTGCATTGTCAGGAGTTGGTACTCAAAAGCAACATCCAGTAAAGATAATAGTGTATGGATCTTGTAGCAACAATACTGCTGTAAGTTTGAAGTTCAGATTATGTAACTCGATTACTTTTTTAAAAATTTCATTTAGAAAAAAAAAAAACGACAAAACATATGGAAAGACAAGAAGGTTTCAGTCATCACAAACAGCTAAATTTTCATTGGAGTATTTTGAAATGTTCAAGAGAATTTATCAAGCCTTTTTCAACACGCACAACCAATGATAGTAAAGGTTAACTTGTGGGAATGGGAATAGAAAGATTCCCTTGAGTCATATACAACCAGTGATGGTAAAGGTTAAGGGAAGGGAAATTGTTTGGTGAGCGTTTCTTCAGTTTTGCTGCCCCAAGCGTTTGAAACTCAATGACTTCCACCTTATGAAACCAACCCACCTTATCTGTTTTTAAAGCATAACTGAAAACTTATCTTTTCAGCCAAGCATTTTGATTAATGCTTTTTCCACATTGTACATACACCATAATTTTTGTGGTATGATAGCTGACATCTGTAAATGAATAAATGTCAGAATGGTACATGAAAGTGCAATATGTAGTTTTCTACATTACTAAATACTGTTTTATATTATATCCATTTCAGCAGATTGTGGCAAGGTAAATCAAGGGAGGCAACCAATACAAAAATAAATTCCCTGTTCTGTCCAATGTATGTCGCAGTAAGCACATGTGGGTTATGAATACGATTAATTTCTGTTGCACATTTCAGTATTGTCATACTATGCATGGTTTAAGTTTTGTGATCACTATATGAACTGCAGGTCAAAAGAACAATTCAATCAGCTCTGCATTACAAGCTTTTGAACAAAGTTGGAAGGGAATATGTCTGACCAAAAACAGAGGCCTTGATAAAATACAAGGCCAATGGTAAATGCCTGAAATATAAGTAAATGCATGTGAACTTGGAGTAAAAAGGCACATGTAACTGATCTACTATGAAAAATTCCCTTTTGTACGCAAAACTAATGGCCCTTGCACTGAAGTTCAATATTATTGGTTTTACCTGAATTCCTGCTTGGCTTCATAGTTTCATGCAGAAAAACTTCAGATGACATCATGTGAAAGCTTTGATGGAAAGCTCTCACATGAGAGGAAAAAAAAGTTATAAGTTATTTCAACAGAGTTTTTTTTCCAGAGAGAAAAACAGGAAAAGTGAATAAAAAGTGACAATTCCAGTTGTCTTTTGAACTGCATAGTTTGAAAGTATGGTTTTAGCTTCTTACACTTAAGACAAAAAAAAATGCTACTTAAGCAAAGACAAAAAAAAAAAAAAAACTGACAATTCCCGTTGTCTTATAACATGGTATAGTTTGAAAATAAGGTTTTAGTTTCATATCAAGTAAATAACTAACTTACGCTACTTGTAGTTACTTCCCTTGTGTTGTCATTGTAATATCTATTGGAAAAGTTGTGATGCCAAGTGAGGTATTACTACATCTGTACAATGTGCATGTTTTGATAATACATGCCGCCATTAGAGCTAACTCAGTGACTGTTGTGAAGGAACATCTACACTTCTAACAAAGGCATTACTGGCCATCCAACATTCACCTACCCTAAAATGAATAAATTTATCCTGTTCTGTTTCAACTTTCAAGTCAAATAAAATTCAGAACTTTATATGTTTCTAATGATAACAGTTGGCATAATGGATGCAATGGATTTTCACTAACTTCACTGTTATTTATAAAACATTTAACAGCTACCTTTGCACATTGCATAAGCATGACAGAAGCAAATAACAAGACTATAATTTACACTATTTGATATGTCCAATTAATATTGTATACACACTATGGTACCCCTCCCCCCACACCTCCATTCCTCCTCCTACTCCTCCCCTCATCCTCCTTCCTCCCTCCATCCCCCTTCCCTCTCTCCTCCTCCTCCCTCTATACCTCCCTCCCATCCCGCCCCTCCACCCCTCCCCTCCTGCCTCCATTCCTCCCTCCCTCTCTCCATCCCTCGCACTCTCCATCATCCCCCTCCCTCCCTCTCTCCATCCCACACTCAGCCAGTCTCCTTATGCCCATCACACTGTGCCGTGATGTATTTTTTGATCTCTCTGGCCCTGTGACGTATTTTTATCTGTGACGTATTTTTATCTTACGCGTACCATAATGATGTCTTCAGCAAAAATTGGTAACTGATGAAGGGGCGTCACAGCCCCGAAAGCTCTGGCCATGAATTCATTTCCAAAACTGGTGTTTGGTCTTGTTATACTAATTTCACATAAAAATATTTCCCCAAAAATTCATTATAAATGAATCCAACTGAGTAAAGAAAGTAGGTATTGAAAATAAAGCTTAAAAACAAAACAAAACCTGATCTTTAAAAAAAAAAAAAAAAAAGCAAAAAGTACACCTGAACTTGCATTCATACACATACTCACATCAACATATACGTTCACTCAAAGAGACCCACCTCCTGGTCCAATTTCCTTCAAGAACCACTTAATGTAAGGACCTGGCATGCCGCCCAAAGCATTAAAACACAGACAGGTATCTTCCACAATCACAGGACGCTTAATGTGTTTAGCTGCAAGTTCGCATTTGCTTTCACCACTTCTTCTGGTGTGCCCTGATACTCTGGCAAATCCACATCTTGACACACTATCTGGAACACATAAAAGAACGTATCCAAAAATTCATGAAAATATACAAAGAATGACATGCAAAGAAGAATGTGATTTAAAAAAAAAAAAAGAAAGAACACTTGAAAAATAAGGTTCTGATTCATTGCAAGCAGCAGCTCATTTTGTGATCTTCTTTTCTCCTGTCTTTTGTGATTCTTGTAGAAGATACGAAAACTTGTTGCATGCAAGTCTTGAACGGCTCATCTCGATATTTCTTATACATCCAGGTCCAGTCTGTGTAGCAGTGTTGTTTAAAATCATAAATCAAATCACACACACCAAAAAAAATTTAATCGAAACATCAACAAAAGAAAAAAACACACCCCTAAGTGGATTAAATTTAAGGCTATTTGCATGGTATGTGCATGGCATTTTCATCCCCCCATCTCCCTCTTCAGCACACTGATTTGCTCCTGTTTGTCTGTTTTTATATTTCCATGTACAAATTAGCCCTATCTTTTTTAACTCACTGCCTTATAACCTCAATATATTCATGTATGGACATTCAAACATAACAGTTACCGGTTATCCATACCTTATCTTCAAACTGTGACCCCAAAATTTTCACAAATTCTTCAAGTTTCTTTTTGTTGCCAGTGACCAAGGTGATAGGAAATGACATTTTGCTTGCAGTTGATCGCAGCATGCACTGTCCAGATACTGGTCGTAGCTGAAACAAAAATCAAAACAACTGAATAATGACTTCTGTCAAAATCAAAATCAGAAAGTGAGAAAACAAAATTCAATCACAGAAATTGAAAATGACAAAGTCTACAAATCACAACAAATGTCCAGTAAACAGTAAACTTAAGTATACAACATAGAACACACAACAAAAGTTAAAGAAAGCTCAATAAAATATGACTTCTCATAATTAATACATACACTGACACACATACTCACACACTCACACACTCCAGCACATGCATGTGCATGCACACACACACACGCACACATACACAACACAGATACAATGTAATGGAAGAAATATAAAGGGAAGATCAATTTGAGATCCCATCTCACAATTTGAAAAATTAATGAAAGCAGTTTAACTAATAATTGAGATTCATCTGAGCTTTGGGCATTAGACACTAGACCAATTACAATATGCTCATTGTTTGACTCTTCTTGACCTGTGTATGTCAAGTAAACCAGTGCAAAGAGAGCAGTCACCTGCTAAGCACTGCAGCACATGTAAAGTTCTTTCAATGCCAACTGATCAAGCTAGTAACATAAGGTTCTTTTAACCTTCAAATATATAACTTTTAAGATATAAGATATCACATTGATGACAAATATTCTAATTTCTTTTTTTTTTTTCCTTCAAATTTGAATATTTGTAATGTTAAAAAAAAAAAAATGTTTTCACATAAGCATCTTGACACTTTGCCTCATGAATCTCCTGAGTGTCCCATGATATTTTCCTTGAGCAAGAACATATTCAACATCTTTTGAATTTTCAGATTAAACACCAATGAATGTCATATCAATATCAATGTGAAACACATAACAAAGCCAGGGCAGCTCGGTTTTACTAAAAAATGACATCAAAATTTGACAAAAAATACAACAAAGTAGATCCTTTTCAGAAATCACTCTAATTTCCATTTCCCATACACACACCCACATGTTTGTCACAACTAGCTGACACCCACATGTGATCAAAATAACAACAAAGCAAAAATAAAGCAACTTATTCCAGCTGAACTGATATTGCACAAAAAAAACAAAAAAATGGGGAGTGGGGGGGTAGTTCTGAGTTTTACATTTGGGAATCTTATCCATTCCATATCATCACCTTCCACACTGAAACGCTGTAGAAAGAAAAAGAAACACCCGAAGGTGCTGCCGGGGAGGACCCAGAGAAGCACTGTCTTCACCTGCCTTTTGAGCAGTCCTGTACCACCCTTGGAGGCCTACGCTGTGTTGACAATGGGTACAGGTCAACACAGCGTAGAAGTTACTTTCAAATTCAACTCTTTACATCTCTATATCTGCTTATCTACTTGTTTACTTAAAACTAGCCCACCTCAACTCCCATCCCCATTCTTTCTTCCTGCCTGCACCCCCCCCCCCCCCCTCAATTTCTACTTTACCCCTCCAACCTCCCCTCACCCATATCTCTCCCCTCCACCACTACCATCTTTGTCTTGGGCCCCATTTCAAATGCCTTGCAAGGCCTACTTTGAATCTCTGAAAGACAAAGAGGATTATTTAAAAAAAAAAAAAAAAAAAAAAAAAAAAAAAAAACAGGGACCCTCACTCTAACACTCTCCCAAATGAACCATTCTGAATGACAGTAACCATGGAGCGGTGAAACCAGAAAGACCTCCATGCTGGTGATGTGGGTACATTCTACAAGCCCAAGAGAAGCCAGCACAAATGAAGGAGCTGATTCCGATGGAACTCACTATGCCACATCATATGAAAGCAGAATGGAGCAAGCTCACATATGAACAGTGTGCCAGTATAGTCAGCATGGCAGCAGCTTGCAGGAATCAGGCTTCCAAGCATAAATCCTCAAAATGGTAACTGAAGCATGGGGATCTGTAAGTTCATCGGCCAATTATGAAACAGCTCGTGCATTCTGGTACCTAAAAAGTGGACCAGTTCAATCTGGACCTGGTTGAGGAGGAATGAAAGTGAACTTCATGACGCTTAAATTTTCAAACAAAAAAGAGGTGTCTCATAGTGATGTGAGTAAGACACCCATGTAAAATGGGAATCCCAATACTGCAATTACTACCCTGCGACATATTCTTATCCTTATTGTGCGGAAGAGGGTGGGGGGTAGATGATGTCCCAATAGGGTGGTCGAGTCCGTCGACACCACCACCTACCTTTCAAGCACAAACAATTCTCTGCATGTTTAATGGTGACTCTTCCCTTCATAAACCCCACTGTCACACTGACTGTCCGAGCTTGCCAATCGCATTGTAACGGGCTGTCGATTGTAACAGGATTGCTTCCGCTACGCAAAGTTCAGAAGCAGCCTCATCAAGCAGCTGGACTGGTACCCCCCCTAAGACAGCGAAGAAAGAACACCAGACTGACCATGCTGTTCAAGATCATACATGGTTTGGTCTGTGTGGACAGATCCCAGATGATTCCTGCTCCAACCCGTCAACGCAGAGGACATGAACAGCAACTCAAACACTACAGTGCCGAACCTTGTATCGACAGGGGTCCTTTTACCCACGTACAATAAAGGAGTGGAATGCCCTGCCCGATACAGTAGTCGAGGCAAAGACTCTTGACATGTTTGTGTCAAGAGTAAGTAAATTACATTAAACCTCTGCTGTTTTTTTTTTTTTTTTTTTTTTTTTTTGCTGCGTCAACCCACATTCATAAGCGTCAGAATAGTCAACATGATGACTGTGGACGTTAACTGGATGATGATGATGATGATGATGAGCCACACATTCGAGTGATGCAATTCTTGCCTGTCACCGCAAATGATTGTCCTATACTGACCTTGATCAGTTTGCAGTTTAATGAGCCGACTCTTTCGAACGATCCTACTTATCTTTCTTTGCCGACAATCGCAGTTTGATTTGAGTTAGTAAATATCACGTGCAGGAGGTAACTAAGAAGCAACTGGTTTGGCGCGTAGCAGACGATTGTTGTGTGAATATATACGTAGTAGAAGTTGTAAAATCCCATTCACTTCCTTACACGATGCTTTGTTGTTGTTGTTGTTATTGTTTTGAAGGGGTTTTTTTCAAAAATAAGAAAACGAAGAAGGAAAATGTCAAGAAAATGAACAAAAAAAATATGGTCTGTCTGACCAAATGTTTGGCTATGCCATGTTGTTTAACCGTTTGTCTATTAAATTGGCCCCAGAGGTGACTATAAGCGACATAGTAACGTTTATATAGTTACCAAGAAAAATAAATTGATGTTTGGATTTTTCTCTTTTTATAATGAATAAGATGTTATCAAAATTATATATATATTTTTGGGTATATTTTCCATATCAAACAATCATCATGGATTCCGATCGCTGATATGGATGTTTATCATTACCATTAAATTCAGCCTACGATTATTTTCGTATTCAGTCACACTCTGCTTGCGCTCATTTCCGTCAGCACGTCAAGAGAAAGTCGCGATGAGATAAGTCGGCATTTCTTTTCCAGCTTGTGTGTTTGGGGGATATTTACTTCGGTGACACAATGTCGCGACACAGAATAGTTCGTCGGATGAATTATGAGGATGGTAAGTATAGGGTGGGAACTAGCAGTGCCAGAATAATCAAGTTTGATTGTGGGCCGTCAACACAGGAGAAGAAGTGGTTTAAGTGTTAGGATTAATTTTGCCATTTTCCCACTGAATCTTCACCTGGCTTTGCTCAATTTTTCGCATGTCAGAAATCCGAGGAAAAGGAAACATATGCTGAACGGTTCATCCATTATTTTTCGTAATTTGTGGGTAGCAAAAACTTTTCACCCCCTTCACCGAGACATCATATATATATATATATATATATATATATATATATATATATATATATATATATAGGACCTCATATCTAAAATAAACTTGCACTCTCCAGAAAAAAAAACAACAAAAAACAAAAAACAAAAACAGATTGAAACTATTCTAAACACGTCACATGGTTTGCTTTTTTATGTGCATAATTTCTGATGACGTGTGTGTGTGTGTGTGTGTGTGTGTGTGTGTGTGTGTGTGTGTGTAACTTAAAGTTAAATCTAAAAGTTAATGCATTGTTGTATGGTTGTTGTGCTTGTTTTAGAGCACTATGAATTTGCATGTGGACATGTGATTGTGTCGGTGTCAGTGTCTGCACACAAAAAAAATTGTGTACTGTTTGTTCCCAGTGTAAGTACCAGCACATGTATGTGACTTCAGTTTTAACCTGTTGTCTGCCATATTTTTTTTACCCACCAATAACTAGTGACATAAAGTAAGTACTAAAAAATAACTTTTCTAGTGTGCCATAAAGAATCATCATTGAATAGGTGGTTACAGTTATATATTGATTACTGTCCTTTTCATTGGCATCTTGCCAGGAAAGAAGAAGACATAAGCGAAGAGAATCCAACATAGATTCACACTAGTGGCGCATTAATGCCATTTTGGTAAAGTTTTTGCATGTTGCATCACATGTCAAGCTGGTTGCCAGGCTGTTGCATGTCTGCTGCAACAGTGCTAAGGTGGGAATCAATCCTTTCCTTTCTCACTCAGTATTGTCAACCATCACAAGTTGACCAGTCATGCCAGTCCATGTGACCACAGTTCATTTCAAGGTATGAATCATCAGCATTTCAATCATTGATTTGGAATCAGAACAAGAACAGTTGTCTCGATAGGACAACTTGTTTAAGCCACCCCGGATGAATGAGTTAGCATGGGGGCAATTTTGTCAACCAGCTCTTGTGGTACTCTTGTGGGAGCCGGAATAGCTCAGTTGGTAGAGCGTCTGACTCGTAATCTTGGTGATCATAGGGTTGCGGGTTTGAACCTCCGCCGGGGCGTTTCGGTACAGGGGGATTTTTCCCTCGGAGTTAACATTGGTTCTGACTCCCATTTCCCATACAGTCCTTCGAATGAGACTATAAACCGAGGTTCCGTGTGTGAACGCACGCATAACATCTTGCACACACGTAAAATCCCATCACCAACATTTCGGAAGAGTAGGCCAGTTTGGCCGTTGTTATGGATGACACCTTACACATAGCATGCATCCTGAGTGAGAAATGGAAAGAATGAAGGAAGTAAGGAAAATGAGTGATCGATATTGAACGATACTGACTGGATGATACGGGAAACGACTGAGTGAAGCGCCAGCTGGCAGCTCTTCAGTCGGCACTACCCAGGTAGGCAGCCCATTGTGTAAACGAGTGTTGATTGTAAAGCGCTTAGAGCTTGGTCTCTAGCCGAGAATAAGCGCTATATATTATAAGTATTCATTATTATTATTATTATTATTATTATTATTATTTTTCTCGTGGGAAAATGTCACTATTGTCAGGTCCACAAGCTTTGTACAGTTCCAGGTTGCTGAACTTACACTCTTTGATGACAGCAAATTTTCCGTGATCATGGAATTAAAAATGACTGTAGACCTCAGCTTCTTGTTGGAATATTCTCTTGCTGTACCAGCACGTGCATTTTATGCTCATTAAAGACAGGCTGGAACTTGCCACATTCATAACATGTCTGGGCCTTGGGGTCTGTGAAAGTGAGACTACAAACGTGGGTAATTTCAAAATGTGGTTTTTGACTTGTCTGGTTGGAAAATGAAGAAGCAGGGAATGGTATATTGTTACTTGTTTGCTCTGTTAAAATCAGCTGAACTACACCAGTCGTGGTTTTAACAGTGCTACTTGAACACATGTACTGCAAAAAGCATGTTGATGATGCTTCAAGAGCGCTATGCTGCAGTTAGAGCAGGCATGATTGTTTGATCAGGTACTGTTTTTACCCTTGTGTTTTATTTTTTCAAACCAAGATGCATGGGTTTTATTTTGATAGTGTGACAGCTCTGATAAATGATATATGACATATGTATGTATAGATAAGTGTAACAGAACCAAGATAACATGACCTTTAGATTGTAAACTTATTTTGCTGAAAAGTGGCCATGTTCAGAAAGGAGAGAAAGAAAAGGTAGCTCTAGAGAAAAAAAATAGCACAAGACTGTCTGTTAGTTCTATTGTCAGCCGTTTTGATTTTTTTTTTTTTTTTTTTTATAATTTCTTTTTAGATTAAGTCAAAACCATGTGATAACTAGCATGATTGCCATCTTCTTACTCTGCTTGTCATGTGTGAAAGGAAGTGTGCGACTGAAAGCGCTGCTTAGTCTCACTTGTGATACGGCACGTAAGTGCTAAGCTTTAATTTGGAATGCTACACTTAACAATAACATGTCAAAATGCTATACTTTGTGCTTTCGAGTCCTTGGCTGCTCAGTCAAGGAGAAGGGGGAGGGTAGTGCTATTAGTGGGATGGGTCCAGCTCTTGGCAGTCATAGTCATACCAGTGCCTCCTTCATATCTCTCTCAGCTACAAAGATGTGGAGGACACATCTGCATGCAACTCCAGTGGGGATACTCTCAGACTTAGAACAGTGAAAAAAGAAAAAAAGATATAGTTCGGTGTGGCTTTTTTTCTTTCATATCAGGAATTTAATGATCTGCAGAATTTTTTTTACAGAGATGTGACTGATCAGTGATGTTCCCATCTGGACAACAAATTATAACAGTGTAAAAGGAGATTAAATTATTTACTGTTCTGGAAATGCAAGGGGATTAACTTTTATGTTGGTTTTAATTTTGTCTTTCTGGTTCAGCTTGTGCCAGACTGGGTAAGAGTGTACTCTTGTGTACGATACAGCATAGCTGGATAAATGCAACAAAGAAGAAAAAAAGAAAGAAAAAAAAAAAAAAAAAAAAGGGGGGGGGGGGGGGGGGGGGGGGACAAAATTGAATGGAAAACTTAAAAGGAAGAGTATTACAGACTGATTTCATATTTTCATTCATGTATTAAGAGTCTTGGTGTGAGTGCTGAAACTGCCAACAGCTTTCTGTTGCAATACTTGGATATTGTCGTGTATGTGGTTGTGTGATGTGAAGTCTGACAGTGATTTACTGTCATTTCATCAAGGAAGAAAGAGCGAAGTTTGGAGAGTTTGCGCTATTTTTGTGCTCTCCTTTCCTCTTTACTTCTTCTTTTTTTTTGTTGTTGTGTTCTTTTGTTTATTTTTCAGTATTAATACATTAATTGGAAAAAAATATCCACATGCCCGTGAAATACAGTAAATAAAATAATTTGGGCATTGCTAAAGGTCAGAATGCAAACTTGCTCTGTTTCAGAATGCTATGATGATGATGATGATTATGGCCAGTCATATGAAGACCGTTACTGTATTTCGCCTTCTACAGGTAATTGGTGTGAAACTTTCTGTGTTCTTTCAAGTGCGTGATTTTGTTGATGGCAGCATGTATGGTTGCTTTGATGCTTTGTCTGATTGATTGATAACATTCAGGACATTGTATTGTTTTTACGAACTGTCATTTCTGGAAAATCACAGAAATGTATACATGTTGAAAGATGACTGAAGCTCACAATTGATTTCCTACTGTAGTGTAATTTATTTATGGTTTTTATGAGCTGTAAATTCTTGTACAGATCATTGAAAAGGATATGACTGTGTTAAGATCACTATGTAAATGAAGATGACTCATATTTTACTTACGATGCTGTAAAGTTGAAACTCCTGTGTCCTGCAGCGGCAGAGTTCACTTATAACCGTGAAAGGAATTTTGACCTGTCGTCCTACATGGGATGAGATTCCAGAGAAAGGGAGATGGACATGGAGTCAGAGCCGGTGCAAGCTCAGGCAGCTGCTCCGGCCGCAGCTCATAGGGGACTCTCAGACATGGACAGAGGTTAGTGAGTACACATTTGTATCAGTTAAATACAGGTTGATGTTGTATGAGCTGCATGATATCCTGAGATTCAGGGTTTGAATAGAAAGTTTTGTCAGTGAAAAATTACCATCAAGTTGTGCAAAATGTCCAGTTTTTTTTATTATCTATTAATAATAACAGAGATAATAATTCATTGTCTATATTTGGGATTTGAGAATATGACTCAGAGAGGGAGATCATAATCTATATTGGTTTAATTGATGTTAATGGTCTGAAATATTTTGCTTCCTAATGATTTTAGCTTGTAGTGTTAACACTGCAGTTGTGTCATACTTTCAACTATTTGGTCAAGTAAAAAAAACTTTCTTACGCACAAACTTGACAGAATGATTGGAGTTCTTCTCTGAAATGATATATTATATTCTTTCACTTTTAGTGTCCTCTTTCTCTTTTTGTTCCCTTTCCCACCAGATATGTTTGCAGTTGCTTGTTTGTTTTAAGTTGTAACTGCATCATTTGATACTTGTTATAGGTCAGCAGTCGACATGAGTGGTTAGAGTAGAATAATTGTGGGATTCAGGAAGCCTATAAAACAGCATTTGGTGTGTGTATTGTTGTGTAGTTATTTAAGAAGATTAAAGGTAACTTGAAGTCAGCACAACAGTTAGGAGACAGCAGAATCAGAGTGGTGTTCAGGAACTCTACTATACAGCTTTTGGTTTGTGCATTTTTTATGAAGTCGTTGAAGAAGGAACAAAAATAGGGCTTAATTTTTTTTTTTCTTTTTACTTCCTTGAGGATAATCTTTCTCAAATTTACTTCAACACCCTCCCTTCCCACCTTGTCCAGCCACCGCCACTCATGACCCAGCATTAGGGGGACTGGTCTAAAACTTCAGAAAATCAGAAGAATGACCCGTCATTTTCAGGTCGATTGCAGAGCTGTCTGGAAGAGATCCACAATGTGATGGGTGACAGTCTAGGAGACTCTGTGCTGACAGAGGCTGTTCTGCGACACAACTTCAACATACAGGCCACTCTGGATGAGCTGCTGTCTCAGACAGGTAATCCCTTTCAGTTTCAACCCGTTTTAGTCTGTAATACATAATTAGATCTTCAGCAAGGCAGCGCTATGAAATATGGCCAAACAGATTTGGCATGTGGGTAAGTAGCTAGCACAAGTTTAATATAGTAAGTTTAGTAGCCAGACATGGAGAATAATAGATTATCTCCATGCTATGTTTGTGGGTGAACATCTTGCTAATACATACTTGGAACTTAAAGAAAACAGACTCCAACTACAGCACCAGGTAATTGGTGGACAACATGTCCTAGATCAAATGTATCCAAAGTAATTTTCCTTACAAATGCATGTTTGAAATTCACTTTTTGTTTGGTTTGAAAATGTCTGTTATTGGAATTATATAATCTTGTCAGATTATTTACTTTTCAGTTAAAAACCTCATACTCGCACTAATCCAAACATTAAAAAGGGTTTTTTTTTTCTTTCTGTACCCTGTTTATTGCAATGTGAAATGGAATAGTTTTGATTAACTGTCAACTAAATCAGAAACTACCTACAACTTGTTTTCCAATTTTTCTTATGTTAATTTTGCTTTAACCAAACCCCATTGTGATCAAAGACTGAAAGAATTCTCAAAATCTTGACTGAATAACTTTTGTGATGCAGGTGTCCCAAAGCCTCAAAGGACTCCACGTAAGAAGAGGGAGCGCACACAAGGTATTTTTCTTTTTTGAAGTTTTGCTGTCTTTATTGGTGCAGAAAACTAATGGCACCTTTTGTAGATTATTTTTTTCCTTTTATTTTGGTTCTATATTTTACAATAAAGTAGTGGTAAGAAGGTTTGTCAGTGGTGATTTTAAAATTTTCAGTCTGTAGAGCTGATTGGACTGAAATTGTGATATTGTGTTTATTCAAAGATTCTGCATAGAAAAAGAATGTATATGATAATTAGTTCAGTTTCCTCAGAAAACAACATCACCTACAACTAAACAACCAGTTTTACTGTTTAGCATGTAACATGTTGAAAATATGATGTTTGCATCAGTATTTTGGTACGATTGTGGTTGTGTCTATTTAGGATCCTTTCTCTCCTTCTTTGTAACTGGGATTTTAGGCTGATCTCTCAATGCTAATGAAATGCCCATTCTATTTCTTTTTCTTTTCCATGCCATGGTCTCTCAATGCTAATGAAATGCCCATTCTTTTTTCTTTTCTTTTCCATGCCATTCTGGACTGTGGTCCTGCTACTGCTACTGTTCACGGTCATGGTGTGATGATGCTGTGTCTCTCTGCTTCTTCTAATGGCTGCTGTAAGGTAAGGCGATGACGCAGATATCGAGGACTTGCTGTCCGAAATCAGTGCTTTAGATCAGCAAGAACACTTGTTTTATAAGGGGAGGGAGGGCAGGTTCAGATTTCAGAAGGGAATGTCCCCACCAGTTGGGGCTAATACCTCCAGTAGCCCTGGAGTCAGTAGGGGAACAGTGCGCAAAGTGAAGTTGTCGACTAGTTCTGATGGCAGTCTTGAAAGCGTCCCAGGAGAGGACTTGCCTCTGTCTCAGGTTTCTAAGGGATCAGCTGTCTCGGGGAATGAGGGGCAGCACATGGGAATGGGGGACAGTGGGTCCGACAGCTCCTCTCCCTTGCAGTTTGCCAGCCCTCCACGAACATCGTTAATGGCATTGACCCAACAGCAAAACGGTGAAAGTGGTGGTCTGTATTTTCAGAGGGGTGAGGATTCAGGTTCGAACACAACTAGCATGTATACAAAGCCCAGTTCTTTTGGTCCACAGACCATGTTGTCATCCTTGAAGGATGAGAGCAGCAAGAGCAGTGGCCAATCTTTAAGTGACCTTATCAAGGCACGCGAAGATTCAGTGCCTGAACCTCCAGTGCAGGCACCAAGGAACTCAAACTCATCATTTCAGATTGGTATTATGTCTCTGCATGACATTATCAGGGAACACAACAGCTCTGGCTCTCACGCTCCCAGGCAAACTTCAGTGAACTTGTCATCATCTCAGAAATGTGAACAGAAACCAAGTCCGTCTTTGAGTGAGCTGATCGCTCAGAATAAACAGTCACCATTCTCATCAACTTCCTTGTCATCAACAGCGGTGTCATCCTTAACCTCTTCATTAACTTCACTTGCTTCATCATTGTCAACCACCTCATCTCATTCATCACCAGTTTCATCTTCACCTCAAGCGTCAAAAGGACTTTCTCTCATGGAGCTCATCAGTTTACGCAGCAGTCAGCAAATACCCAAAGTACCTGCAGGGGCAGATTCAAATGAAGGTAAAACAGATGGCAGCAGTGGCCGTAATAAGTCATCTGTAACAGGTCTGTCTCTTACCCAGCTGATCAACAGTCAGTCACAGCAGAAGAATAAACCCAACACTCAGGCAGCAAGCAATAACATTCCTCCATCGACACTGTATGGAAAATCAGAAACAGTGGTGGCTGTATCTACCTCCCCAAGTCAGTGCCTGGGAACAGCAAGTCTGGTGACAGTGACTGAGAGGAAAGAGAGTGGTGGTGGGACTCTGTCAAGTGGCAGTGGTCTGTCGTTGTCAGAACTCATCAAACAGCATCAGAGCAAAGGCAGCAAGCAACACACCCTGTCATCAACAAACAGCTCTTCACCCAGGATCAGTGCTGACACCACACTGAGCAAAGACAATTCTGTGCTTGCAGACAGTTTTCAACATCGACTTACCTTGAAACCTGAAGAAAACGTGGGTGACATAAGTGGAGAGAGAGGGGATTCCATCAAAGGCACGCTTTTGAAAGATACAGCTATGGCAGACAAGGAAGAAGTCACTTTGTCGTTGGCAGATTGTTTGAAAAAAGAAAGTGATTTTGCAGCCTAAACATTCCAAACCTGAATCTCCAGCTTCTGAAAGTGATGGCATGGAGCTAGATGAAGAGGACTATCAAGCAGCACCTCAGAAAATTGTGGACTTTGAAGCAGATTGCTTTGATCCCATGAAAGTTGATCCAGCATTGAGAAAGGCTCCGTCTTTATTGGCACAGTGCATCTGTTTGCAGGTAGCAGGAGAATACTCCAGAGGAAAGTTTGTTCCAAAACTAGCAAAGAGAAAAGCCCTGTTCCCCAGGTTTCAGTTCTCCTACCAGATCAGGAAAAAGAAGGTGCATGTGGAGGTTCCTTTGAAAAGAGTGGTCCCGTTTGATTTCAAGACTCCATCCCCAGATGATACTGTGAAAGCCCGTCAGAGAGCGGCCTTCACTCGCAGTGGGCAACATGTCCCTCAGGAATCTGTGTTAGATCCTTGAATGATTTCTGGGTGGACACCTCATAAGTGTATAATTCCTTTATAGGCAGTGAGCAACATTGTGTAGTTCTATGCAATTCAGTGTTTTTACTTTTTCCTGTTTGTTTAATCAGAAGAAAGGACTTTTTTCCTGTTGGCTTCTGTATATTGCAAATGTGTTTGCAGAGGTACCGAGTGTGCTTCAATGATAAATAACGGATTGTATATAAAAATAAAAAAAAGGAAACGGCATAATCACTGATACCTTTTGAAAATGGACACAAATAACTCTGCTGCTGTTTAATGGTGACATACTAAAAATAGATTTTTCATTATTACGATATTTCCTAACCAGATCGTAAAGATTCAATAGCCTTATGTGAAATTACCAAAGCATACAGGTTATGCATGATTTAAATGAGTTTATTTGTATAACACCCTTACAGATTTCTCATGAATGCTACTTGTAAATTTCTACAATTTTAAACAGTGTCACTGAATTCTAAACAGAAAATGTGTGAATCGTACGTGTGTTTACTGTAGAATGTTTGTACCGTCTATCAACAAATGCACTTAGAAAAAGTAGATGATTCTCTTCTTCATGTAAACATGTTCAGTGCCGTATCCTTCACCTATCAAAATTCACTTATCTTCGAAATGACAGTTGCGTTCACTCTACATCTTGTTGTGTGTGGAAAAGCGTGACCTCTGGCATATCTCAGAACAACGTTTCAGGAAAAAAACTGTGCTGTTTTCTGTCTACAGGAAATAAGTGCATATAGTTAAGTAGTTATGTTAATGCCTTGATAGCCTGTGTAGTCTGCTTAAACAGAACCACATATACTTTAACAAAAAAAATTACATGCTCTGTCAAAGTTATAACTCAGGCATGTCAGATTACGTGAGCAAGTGCTGAAGTTTAAACATCAAAGCAAAGCCATTAACTAGTCTTGATTCAACAAATACTGTCTTATTAAGAATCAGGTATTCTTTGGTTTGTCTGGTTATAAGTGCAATTTTTTTTCCTGTTGTTGTGTTTCATTAGAAAACTATCAAAATATGTTTTGAATGTGCAAACTGCAGTAATACTGTACTCCAATGTTTTTGATTTAGTATTTTATTCAAAAGTGAGATTGTCCAGTGTAACATTCTTCTTGATGAAAGTGGTTGCACACAGACTTTATATAACCTTTGTTGCTTATGTTTTGAATTCATTATAACCCCTTATGACAAAGATTGTACAGGCACACTCACATGCATAGGTGCACACACACACATGCATACACACATGCATACACAACTCCTTTTTTCCTCAAGTCTTGATACTCACATAACTAGATGATCTCTTTTTTTAAAGGCAGCTGTGGTAGGGTGGTATGAGTAGGCACGCATGCATACATAACACAAACACAGATGCAGACACACACACATGAGAGGCACACAGACAGACACAAAGATCATTTGAAGTGGGACTAAAGACAACAACACTCGCACACGTATACACACAGTCACACACATACACACACACATGCACACACACACACACACACACGCACATACATACACACACATACACACACACACACACACACACACACACACACACACACACACACACACACTGACACACACACACAGTGATACACACACACACACACACACACACACACACACACACACACACACACACACACACGGTCACACACACACACACACACACACACACACACACACACACACACACACACACACACGGTCACACACACACACACACACACGCACACACACACACACACACACACACACACACACACATACATATAAATGGATAGGTAACAAGATGTGTTTACCGGAAGAACTGATCAAACAGTAGCTTTGGTCCGACTGCTGACACTGACAGCCAGAACCATTCTGTTGGTCTTGGATGGTGGGTTAAGCTAAATGCTTTTTAGTTTATCCCTGATTGTAACAGCCCCATCTGTTGATTTTCCTTTTTTTGACTGGAACACATCAGTGACTTTCATGAACAGATCTTCATGCAATAATGGAAAAAAAAAAAAAACGTTATTGACTCCTGATCTCTTGATAAAAAGGCACACTGCTTAACTACAGTTTACAGGATTTTTCAGTTGCTTTCTGCTTTCTCAAGGTTTGTAATGAAAAGTGGTTGTAAAGAAATTTTGTTTTCCTTAACGATATTCTTGTTATGTAAAAATGAGGACCCCCACCCCCCACCCCCCCTGCTTTTTCACCAGTTTAATACATCGTTGATTTGACTTTATATGTTTGTGAGTGACCTCCACCCCCTTTCCCACCTTTGTTCTTCATTTTCCCCATAGATGAACTGATTGTTGTTCTACATTTCATTTATGAATTTCTGTAAAAGCCTGCATGTAGAAATATATCATAAAATAACACAGACCACACAGATACATGTTTTCACACACTTGGTGTACAGAGTAAATTCAGCAATTGCAGTTGGTGGATGTTTATCAGACACTGATAGGTGGGTTTGTGTACACCTAAGCTTGCTCAGCATGTGAACTTTTCATAATGCCAGGATCGCTTTAGAATCTTTTGAACCCCTGTCCAGACTCAAATATGAATCTTGATCCATGGAAAACGGGAACTCTTGTACAGATATATATCTCTAAAAAGTTCTTATTTAAAGAAAAATATAAGGATTGAGTGTGAATATCACATATTAAAACTTCAGGCAATGATAGCTGATTTATTTTTACAGTAAATTTATAGAATAAGAACAATGCCCGTTTTGGTGATTTTTTTTTTTTCAAGATACGATGTCTCTTTGCTTTCAGCTAATTTAAGCAGAATGATAGTGAGAGAGGGGGGAAACTTGAAGATGGGAGGAGGGGTTGAGGGAGAGTGTGATTGACTTGAGAGGGGAGGATGGGGAAGGGAGAACATGGGATGGGACTGGAACTTTTTGTTTTTCCTCTATCTTTCCAGGAATAACTTTTCTTTATATCCTATTTTATCAGCATGATTTGATATGAATATAGATAACATTGTTCAGCTGGGGTGATGGTATATAAGTTGTACATGATTTATTCTAGATTTTGTGAATATGTGTTGTTAATCATGCTCCTGACATATCAAGCAGTAAATGGAATTTTGCTTTCCGCTGTGTGAAGAATGATCTGAGAATATGTAGTAACCCACCCGCCATCCTACCCTCACCTGTCTCCACACACACACACACACACACACACACACACACACACACACACACACACACAAGGAGAGATTACACATGGAGAGATTTTGCACTGTTAAAATCAAAAACACTTTGCATAATGTTCGTGCATACTTTTTAACAATCATTTTCCATGAAAAAGTTTTCTGGAGATTCTGTTGCAATACCTTCTGCATGGTTTCAGTATATTGTACAGGAATGTGCGTTAGGAAGACTGTCGTAAAGATTTTGTACCTGCTGGTTTATTTCTGTGCAGATTAGATTTGGCCTTGTCTTTTAAGATTTGAATTCAAACAGACTGGATGCTACCACAATTTCTTTCATTTTTCCATGCAGCATATCTACTTACGAGTCTATCACTCTATGTCTTCTGTGTTGTGTGTGTGTGTGTGTGTGTGGTGTGTGTGTGTGTGTGTGTGTGTGTGCGCACTTTATTTTTTTTTTTGCAATCTGCATCTTCTTAACAATAAGAGAAAACTACACAAGAATGTTGTGCTCTTTCTTTCTTTTTTTTTTTTTTTTTTTTTTTTTTTTTTTCTTTTTAAAATGATGCTATACTGACTTGATGCTGGAGATTAATTATACAAAATTTGTATGATCATTTACTACTTACACCCAGTATTTTATTGCCATACACTTTTTTGATTCATCCATTTTAGTCACAGAACTGTACATTTCAGTCATACATTTCAGTCAATTTTGAATGGAGTGGTAATGCCTCAAAGCATGTGAGGTGAAGTTCTGGCCACGTTTGTTGTTAAAACTCTCCTAACACCAGACTGGCTGTGGTGAGCTAGGCTTCCCACAGTCAGTGTGGGCTCTGACATGTTTGAAATTTGACTGAGAGTACAACAATGCCTTCTCGGTCCTTGGATTTCATGGACTTCTGGGTTTTTTTTGAAAGCTGGTCTTTGTTTAGAATCGTACGTGCTTCAGAATGTTGTGGGTGCTTTCAGTTCTAGCCCAGCCAAGCATACAGGGCCCTGTGTCTGCAGGGCTTAGCTGTGAGAAAGAAATACGCAAGCTGTATCACAGGTATAGTCAACAGTTGAGTCAGTGACAGTCTCATAGGTGGAGGAACTGCTGCATGTATGATGAGACATCAGGTTTTAGGGGAAAGTGGAAATGAAAACTGTGCATTCACTGCAGTGAAATATGACCATAACCATTCAAATATATTTTTATGAGATGTGTGGGGTCGTCTTTGCTTTTGAAGTCCTTTGTAGATGAGATCCTTGGAAGTCCTTGAGTTTGGTAACTGGCAGTTTGTTGGAATGCTGATGATTTTATTGCCTTGTTGCACAGTTTGGGGCATGGTTTGCTTCTGGCTCTATACCTTGCCTTAGCGGTAGCATTAATTTAGCAGCACTGAAGCCTTCAACATTTTACCTCCATCTGTTACTATTCTCTGCCCCAGTCTGCCATTCCAGTATGCCAGCCTACACTGTCTCCTGCCTAGGCTGCCCTTACATCCCTGCCAACCTCTCCCAGACAGTTTTGGAGCCCATGTTGTTCCCTTAGTCCAGACAGCCCCCCAGCTGGATGATTTGGGCTGTCCAAAGTGTCCCCCACCTCTCTTTGGCAAGAAATGTAGAAATTAAATGCTGAATATGCAACACTAATGTGTATGAAAGTAGATGAGTATCTCTTATGGTTAATGATAAAACAGAAGAACTTAATTCACTAGTATGCTCCATTTTCATGATGTCGCTGTCGTAAAACATGTTAGGGTGGCACAGAAATGTGTTCAAATTGTCGAGGAAGTTGCCAATGTTTGCTGGAAATGATCACAAACTATCAAAGCTGAAAACAGCCAGTTGGGGGGCCACTGCCCCTTTGAATAAGTGAGAGCATGTGTGCGAAAGCTCAAACGTACAATTGTTGTGTATTTATAATGTATTTGGAAATTAATGAATGTGAGGAAAATATATTGATTTGCATACACAGATGATAATAGAATAATAGGTTTGGTTTTTTTTTCATTAATATCACTAAAGCATATGAACATTTTAAATGCCATTTCTATCATGTAAATTGTAAGTTGGGTTTTTGCAGGGAAGATAATTGGGGATTGAAGATATAAGGTGGAGAAGTGCCAAATAGACCGAATAGCTCATGTGAAATAAAGAACAGTACTTTTTCTATATTACTGAAATGCTCAAACTTGAGCTCTCAGGTGTGAGAGATCTGCCTCAAACAAGTTCGTGTCTACAACTAAAGAGCACTGAAAAGTATTGACAGATTTGAATGTGATAAACTATTATGATTGAAGAAAGTTTCATGATACAGTTTCACTTTGCTATTGTTGCAGTCATTTTGCCGCTAGCTGACACAGCTTTGGGAATTACTGACTTAGAAATACAGGGATATAAACTTTATAAGTTTGGAGAGAGAGAGAGATGTAGGTTGGGACCTGTAAAAGTCGTCGTTTTTTTTTTTTTTTTTTTTTTTTTTTTTAAGGAAAAAAAAAAGAGACACAGGACCACCGTACAAAACTAAGGCTCAGTGTATTCTTGATCATTTAGGCCTAATGCACTGATGACAAGAATTAGATTTTGCGAGGTCTGTCTTATTTAGCATGTTACGTATTTTCAGTGGGAAAGAGGACAGGGAGGGAGGTTTTTTTTTTTGTGAACAAATGTCAAATTTTGAAAGACTGATGATCTTTCTGTAAAGTGTGTTGCTCTCATTAAATGCAGTTTGGAAACTTTAGAGTGCTTCATTTCTAAGTAACTGACCTTTAATGATAACATGTGTATATGCATTGCACATTTTGCTTTCGATTCAGCTGTTAAAATGGTCTGCAGTTTTAGTTTGTTGATTTCAACCAGGATTTGTTCAAACTGTTTTTTTTTTCAGGCAGTTTGGACTCTTACACTGAGATTCCCCCTTCCCCTGCCCCACCCTTTGTTCATTTTGTTTTGCTTTGTCGTCAAAAATGTATGATTTCATTTGATAAGAAGGTGGTGTAAGTTTCTTCTTGTGTTAATCATTGTTGCGTTGTTGATTTATCAAAATTTATGGCTTCTTTGGCATTGTAATTAATTCTTGCTTGCTTGATGGATAGTCAGACATGTTAGGGATCCTAAGGGCTGGTAATCATTATTAGACATTCCACTCTACCATGTTTTTGGTGTAGTTTATTGATAATGAATAATTTATCATAATTCTTTGATTATGTTTATACTGGTATAATTTTATTATGATTGTATTGGCAGCTGATATGATTGGGTGGGCAGTTTATATGTGTGTTGAATTTTTTTTTTTTTTCCTTTTCAGGTTTTTACCAAGCATGTTCCATATGTAAAAACGAAATCAAATGTTTTGATCAAATTCATAGCAAATACTCTCTTGTGGGAGGATTTTCACTCTTCGACAGTATTCGTGTTTCAGGAACGCACGTGAAGTTTTGTATTGTTTGTTGGTGTTTGGATTTTGATGCTAACATTCTGTGGACTGTTTCAACAACTGAAGGGGATGGTTTGAGGGCTGATTGTTGGACCACATTGTACAGTTGTATGCTTCTATTTACACATCACCTTGATCTTACCTACCACAGTTTGTCAAAAGCCTCTTGAGAAATTGCCCGGTGGGTACAGAATATTGGAATGCATGTGGATTTTGTGCGGATAATGTGTATTGAATCTGGTGTTCTGATGCTCGGCAGTCAGCAGTTTCGTTGTAAAATCATATGAAACCACGGATGTCAGATCCGTGTTTAACGATTTTCAACGAGTGGTCATTGACACTTTTTCCGGTGACTCCTGGAAGTATTGCCAGGGTTTGTGATGGATGGTTCAAAGCCAGGCAGCAGCATGGCAGCTCTCATAAACGATGAAGCAATTAATGTTAACCAGTTTCTAGAACTGCCTTTATCATAGTTGCCAACCATTAATCTTTCTTTTTAATTTCAAGCCTTTTTTCCCATTTTTACAAATTTTGTAAGTAAAGAAAAAGAAAAAAACTTGAAAAACAAGAAGAAAGCACAGAACCAGCTCACTTACACGTACGCGCACACACACACACACACACACACACACACACACACACACACACACACACACACACACTACACAAAATGGCATAAAGCTTGGTACCGATTGCTGTGTTACGGACATGGTCTATGCTGTTCCTGACTGTAGTAGGCAGCTATGCCCTCTGACCATCATTGTCATGATCTCTGGAAGGAAGCACAGGTTTTTGATGACCCATTTCCCACATAAACTAGTTCTTTGTTTCCCAGTAGATTAGCAGCTATGCTGTATGCCTTCCAGTTGAGAAATGGACCATCCAGTGGACATTTTGTTGGCAAATTTGGGCGACAGCATGTTGCAGTGATCAGATGAAAACATGTTTGATTGCTGAAGATTGAGACTGCTGTGAAGAAATTATTTTGTGGGTGGCAGTTGTGTTTGGATGGGAATTGTTGAGAAATTATTTTGTAGGTGGTGGTTGTGTTTTGATGGAAATTGTCGAGAAATTATTTTGTAGGTGGAGGTTGTGTTTTTCAGTGGAAATTGTTGAGAAATTATTTTGTAGGTGGCGGTTGTGCTAGCTCCAGAATTTTTAACCATCAGTGAAGAGGAAGGCTCGTAAATGAATGACATGACACACCAATGATTCTAAATTACAGGTAGAACAGTATCTCTTTTTTTTTTTTAAAAGAAATTTAAAAAAAAAAAAAGGGGGGGGGGGGGGGGGGGGGGGTTTTCAATGGGAGGGAGTCATAACAGAGAGGTAACTCCTGCCCAATTCAAAACAAATCTTTTTAGAGGTTATTCTAGTTTAGATAAGGCCCCAAACAAACAAACAAAACTTTATAAATGATTAGAAAAAAAATCTTAACGATCAGATGAGTACACGTGATGTGTGCATTAGCATGAAGTTAAAAGCAGGTGCTTAACACACCAATTCTCCTCTTCATCCTTTCTCCTGCATTCCCCCTCAGAATCTGTGCAAATGTGTACACAAGTGCACTCTGTATGAGTAAAGTGAAAAATGAAACACATACATACAGTGACACACACACAGACACACACACACACACACACACACACACACACACACACACACACACACACACACTTACAGAGATCATGTCTGTTCATTATCTGCACTACCAAACACATGGGCAAACGGATGTGGAACTGTTGCAGAAAACCTTGGAGGGACCAACAAACTGTTGTTTTAGATCTTTGATGCTAGAGAATGCAACCTGAGCCTTTGTAGTTGTGTATTTGGCTGTTTACAACCTCCTGTGACCTAGTGCCTTACTGGTGAGAACTCATTTTGCCTTTTGATTAGTACACAGAGAGAGAGAGAGAGATGATGTCAATGAACCAAAAACAGCATAGTAGTCTGAGCTTCTACACACACACACACACACACACACACACACACACACACACACACACAGGTGCATGAACGCGCACATGCATGCACAATCGCCCCCTTTCCTAGTTGAGGGTTAATGACCCTGATAATATTAGGACAGATGTCCCCATGAATTATGAGCTGTGTTTCCTAGGATTGTTCATGCAGTTTGTTTGTCTGCCTGTCACAAGTGTTTGCAAACACCATCGGTCTGCTGTCTCCGTAAATTTGCTCCTGTACAGAAGGTGGGAGTGTTGGATGCATGTTCAGCTGATTACCACTGACAATTGAATGAAACGCGTAGCATCTTCCCCTGACTGCCCAGTTAAAAACTACAAGGGGGATGTGATGTGTTTTGTTGATGCCACACGGCGATCAGACTGTTGCTGGTTGGTCAGCATCATGGATGCTATTGTTGATCCCCATAGGTCTCTCGGAACATCCTATTGTGGTTTAATAAAAGAGAAATGAAAAGATCAGTTCCAGATTATCTGTGTCATCTGTTTCCAGTAAGCATGTGTGAGAGTCTGTGTGATGACAAGAGACAGGGAGGGACCAGCCGCCGTGGCGAAGTGGTTAGCGTCGCGGACTCCTGGCTGGGAGGTCGTGGGTTTGAATCCCATCAGAGTCATGTGGGTTTTTCTGACCCGACCGGCTCCTACTACCTAGAGTTGAGTTTGCTGCGGACTCAGTTGGGAAGACTGGGACCACACAGTCGAGTTTCATCCACTTAATGGATGCGTTTCTGAGAGTGTTGCTCAAATTTCAAGACCAACACTGCAGGTGTCTGTATCTCTCAGGCCTGGTTGACGCCAGGATACATTATGAAAGGAAGCGTAGAGTACAGCCCTGTCATGTAGTGTCAGACCGAAATGGAAATCCGTAGCATCATCTTAATCATCATCATCCTCATTGCCATCGATCAGCATTAAAAAAAAAAATGTCTCAAATTCTGTGGCCCTTCATGCCCTGCTCTCATGGTGACCTCAGTTTCGATGTGCTCTCCACGTCTGTGGCCTTGGTTTGGTTCCGTCGGGGTCACCGGTATCGGCGAGTCCATGGGGGCTGTCGTTGGACGGACGTGGTGGCGCCCTCCGGAGGGAGAGTTCACTCACGCCGGCTCCGCGACTAAGCAATTATTGTCGTCAGTAGGGGGCTTAGTAGGTGGTGTCCCTGCGTATGTTAGATCAGAACAGGCGCCACTGAACCCCACCGAAGTGACTCGGCCGCAGTGCAGTGTCTCCTCCGGTGGGTTGCCTCTTGACGACTTGACGTGACTGCTCCCTGTGGATTGTCGGTGCCGGGGCTGCGGCGGGGCTGACCGGGCTGTGGCTGTGGACGGGGTGTCGGAATGAGCGGCGTGGGTGCACTGCCCCTGAGGTGGCGCAGAGATTGGGACAGCAAAAAAAAAAAAAAAAGAAGACAGGGAGGGTGCATCAAGCTGGAGAAGGTATTGTTTTTCTCCAGTGGGGTTGAAAACTGTCCCACGTATTTGCCTTCTGACAGATGAAATGGTCGATCTTTGTTCCCTATCATATGACTTTCTCTGGGCAGTAAATTTCCTAGAGATGAACACTGACCATGATGACTAGCACACAGCATGTTTTCTGTTGGTTGTTTTTTTCTTCTTATAGTTTGTTTTAAAACCAGTGCATTTTTTTTTGTTTGTTTTGTTTTTACAAGTCCATGATGTTTGTGAACTTTTAGCTGCACTAGGGCCAGTAGGTGGTACATGTATTATGCTCGCACACAAGCATGCACACACATTTACATGCTCTCTCTCTCTCTCTCTCTCTCTCTCTCTCTCTCTCTCTCTCTCTCTCTCTCACACACACACACACACACACACACACACACACACACACACACTTTCACCTTTCCCTGTCTCTCTCTCTCTCTCTCTCTCTCTCTCTCTCTCTCTCTCTTTTAATATATCGCAAGTCAAGAGAGAAGGAAAAGCAGCAAATGAGGAATGATTGAATGCAGTAAAACATGCACTGCTACAGTTCAGCAGCAGCAGGAGCGTTTGTTTCCCCTGTCTTTCAACTTCAGACAGGTAGGACTGAACACTCAGTGTGAAAAAATCCAGAAGCAGGATGGTTGGATGTGAAAGAGATTGTAAGGTGCAGATGCATTTGAGAAGTAAGGGTGGGTCTTTGGAGGTGTGGATGAGATAATTTGAAAATGAACTGCCGTATGGTGAAACATATTTTCAGACGTTCCACCAAATTGTGGTGTTAAAACGTAAAACAGAGGTTCCACCAAATTGTGGTGTTGTCTGAATTGTTTGAAAACAACAACTGAAATACAATCATCACTAGTAATACTTGTTCTGCTATTTTGTATTTCTGTAAGTTGATTTGTGATTAAGTTGAAATTTTTGGATACAGATCTCTTTACATTTTTGAGATCAATGCTCAGCCAGTGTACCTGTAAAATTAGAGGCAAGCTGAATTGGTCACATTCTGTTTTACCTTTTTGTTTATTCATTTATCAATTTTTCTGTGTTAGGGACCTCAAATGCAAAGTCCACTTCCAGTCAACACGAGCCAACTCAAAGACAACAGTATCAACAACAACAACAACAACAGTCTGTTCATCCTGCCGCTTCTCGACCTCCAGTGGTAACTGCTGCAACGCCTCGACGTGAGGCTCACAAAGGTTCGATGTGGACCCGACCAGTAGTAGTCAGCAGGCGTCGGCCAACTCGATATCTGACCAGTTGAGTGAAGCTGTGGGTGCTGTCTCTTTAGGGTCGACTGGCAACGGGCCCCTCAAAAATCCTGCACTCTCCTCCGTGGCAGGGGCTAGCAGAGGGGCAGAATCTCCCCCTCCTGCAACATCTCAAACACCGCAACGAGGGGAACACCCTCCTATGGGTGTTCCCAGGTCCGCGTCAAAGTGAGTGTGTAGTCTGTCTTCTCCAGGCTTTTTTTTCTTGTTGTTAAGGGTTTGCTTACAGTTTAAAATCTTGTTTACATTACAGCCAAATCTTAGTGTAATATTGCCTGAGATGAATAAACTTTGAATGAAACTACTGAATTGAAGTGGACAGAGGGTGATGATGATTGTTCATTGTGTTCAGAAACTGCTTAAGAAAAACTAGTGAAAATAAAGACTGACCATATTGTCATTTCTGCATGTCTGTTGTCAGTGTGCACATACAGCATGTACAACCTTCATCAAATTCATGTATTATACTTTCATAGGCAAGAACTTTGATAACTGCAGTGATGAAAGATGGAAATCAGCCATTAGGAAGGTGCCACATAAGAAACTCCTTAATTTTTTTGGAAGGGAAAAAATAAAACGTATGCATGTGTCAGAAAATGCTCTGAAATTGTGTTGAATAATATTGTGCACTTTTTTTGTGTTGTTTTTGTTGCGTGTTTTGAGGTGGGGTTTTTTTTTTTTTTTTTTTTTTTTTTTTTTTTTTTTTTTTTTTTTTTTTTTTTTTTGCTACCAGGGAGGGGAGGGGGATGTATTCATATCTTTGAGAAGGAGACTAAGGATTAAAAAAAAAAAAAGAAAATATGTAGGTAACTGTACATAGCTTTGTTGCTGTCATGTATATACTGTTTCATTATTTTTAATTAATTTTTTTTTTACATATTTAGTGAAGAAAAATACATTGCTCAAGGCTAGGTCCTTGCACATTACAGGACAGCAAATTTGAGACATTTTGGTGTCATCTGTGATGATCTGAGCTGCTACCAAAATGCTTCAGATAATTTTTTTTTTTTTAGTTTAGCTTTTGGGGAGTGGGTTGAGGTGGGGTGACAGCTCCCCACCTCTGTCCCTACCTCCTTCCTCACCCTTGCACCCCCCCCCCCCCCCCCCCCCCCCCCCCCCCCCCCCTGGACCTTCTGAACCACTTTGCCTTTGCCTTTGCATCCCTGCAGGGACTCTGTGGCCCCTGGACCTCTGTTCAGTTCCTTATTTTTTGTTTTGGAAACTTCCAGTCATGTAACTATTTACTTTATTGTGTAGTGTCGTGTAAACTTTGTCACCAAAGACTTCAGTGTAATTCAGGCTGTCGTCCCTACGGAGAGAGAGAGGTGCCATAGTACAGGAGGCTGCATGTATTACATGTAAAAAGTTCCCTGCCAGCTTGCCAGTTTTTTTGGTTCAAAAGTCAAAATGGATTTTCTTTGAAATGTTTGCTGGGGACGTGATGTCCCTTGTGCATTGGGGTTCTTTTATATGGTTTAAGTAAGTAAGTAAGAATGCTATGCACATATCATTTCATGTAATATCTCATCTGAAATTACTAATACACAGAACCATCACTTAAATTTGATGGACAGAGAGAGAGGAGAGATAAACTCTCCTTGTGTGTCTGTGAATAGATTAAAGTCATATGACTGAGGTGCCCTGAATCTGTCACTTCCAGGTGGTTGAATTATCCTCAAGACCTGTTTTACACATGCACACAAACATGCACACACACACACACACACACACACACACACACACACACACACACACACACACACACACACACACACACACACACACACACACACCCCCGAATCTGTCACTTCCCCAGGTGGTTGAATTATCCTCAAGGCCTGTTTTACACATGCACACAAACATGCACACACACACACACACACACGCACACACACACACACACACACACACACACACACACACACACACACACACACACACACACACTTTTGTCCTGAGTTGATAAAAATAGGATTAACATGTCTTTAATTGTTGAGTGACGCATTTTGCACAGGAGAGAGCGAGTGAGAGTATATGTCTCGCTTGTCAGTATAAATGTAGATAGATAACTGATTATTAACAATTGTACATTTGTTTCTTTTCTTAGATCTAAAAATGACAAGATCGATGCCAAAGCAGAATATGCAAAACGGCAAGGAGACAAAGAACTCATCAACCTTGTGGTTATTGGTAAGCAAGAGTACCGTTACTGTGGGAGTGTGAAGGGAGGGTAAAGTGTTGCAATACATTTCTGTATCTGTTCACCATACATGTATGACAGTGTGAACTGAAAAGTGTAAAGAGTAGATTGTTGTAGATTTCTGTATCTGTTCACCATACATGTATGACAGTGTGAACTGAAAAGTGTAAAGAGTAGATTGTTGTATAATTGATGTGTTAGGGGGCAAGTTTACATAATGATACATAGCAAAATGATGAAATGATTGTGAAGTATTGCCACAGTGGAAATGTATGGCTTCATTTATTTTCTTGGCAGACTATGTTTTTTAATTTCTTGATCCATGGCCATTGCTGTACAGATTCTGGACAGGATACAGAATGCAGATTCTGTAGGATTTTGCTAGAATAAATTTGAAATGCAGCTGCCAGCTTACAGCTGACCTGTACAGGGGTGATTGTAGGTATACTGGATGCCAGAGTTCTTGCTTTTTTTTTTTTCAGTAGTTCTGGTACAAAACTGTTGCAAAAAATGTTCTGCTGGAGGATTTTATTTTTTGTTTGTTCGTTGTTTGCCAAGATCGAGCTGTCAGAGTACAACTGATTGCATACTTTGCATCTTCAACCACAGATAATTCTCAGTGTTGTGCATCATTTTTTAATTTTTTGTCTTGAGTACTGTGATCATGACAGAAGAACCAGTCACCCTGAAAATCTTCACCCAAGTTCATGATAATTCAAGACATTTGTAAACCAATGTGTACATCATTCAGCTGAAAATAAAACAACATGCATCTATGGGGAAGCTGTGTGAATCAGGAGGCTTAAATACCTTCGCAGAGGTCATTAACCCATTCACCGCCAGACCTTCTGTTTTTTGCATACATCCCCATCGCCAGTCATTTTTGAAAAAAACTCTTTTTTCATACCAGCATGTGTGAAACGCAGATATCTCTGGAACTAAACAACCAATTCTCATGCTTTTTTTTTTTTTTTTTTTTTTTAAATGGAGGAGATACACTGTATTTTTATTATATATGTTGGTAATGGTTAGTCAACAGCAATTTCAATTTTTTTAGTTATTTCAAGTGCAAAAAAAAATGCAAAATAAAAAAAAATGAATGTTATCCTTTCTCTCAAAAAAAAAAGAAAGAAAGAAAGCATGCCAACAAACTCTCAAAAAGGAAGGAAAAATTATCCACTCACCAAATGAAGACCAGAAAGTATGGAATATCCAACAGAAAAATGAAAAAAAAAAAAAAGCCATAAATCCATATACTCCAATAGCAGAAAAAACGATGACGGCAGTGCACAGTAGACAAGGAAGTGTCATGTTTGTGGTTATATCGAGGGTTTAGTTTTCAGACAGAATGACAGCTGCAAATGACTCTGTTTCTACTGTCTATGCTGTACACAAGATGACTGGGCAAACTTAAAGGCATTAGTCCACCCCATGGATCAGCTGACCGGCGGCCTTTCCAGAAATCTTGCTGTTTGTTACAGAAGTTCAAAGCTGACAGTGGGGCACATGGGCAGCTCACAGGTTTTACACTGAAAAGTGATCAGCACTCTCTTTCACCCTCTGTGTGTGCTGGAACTACAGGCAGTGCAGTCAGGATGGTTGTCATCATCTGTTTTTTTTTTTTTTCACAAAATGTCGCTCTGTCAAGCATGCCGGTGGTTGGACTGTGTCATCATCAGCTGGAATGTAGCATCAGGGAAGAGGAGCTGGAAGTAGTCCACAGATTGAAGATTGAAAATCATCATCCTTGTTCACCAGCACTCCTGAAGCAGCAATCAGAGGAATGATTAGTGATATGACTTATGAGGTGACGCAGAAAAGCAGTCACACACACACACACACACACACACACACACACACACACCACACACACACACACACACACCACACACACACACACACACACACACACACACACACACACACACACACACACACACACACACACACACACACACACACACACACACACACACACACACACACACAACACACACACTCATACACACGTGCACACACACACACACACACACACACACACACACACACACACACACACACACACACACACACACACTCTCTCTCACTCACACACACACACACACACACACACACACACACACACACACCACACTTACACCCCATTGGTACACACTTGAAAGAGAGAAAAAGGGAACACACACACACACTTCTTATGCCCCACTGGTACACGCATGAAAAAGAAAAAAAGGAACACACACACACACGTACATACACACACATGCGCGCGCGCACGCACACGCACCGCACACATACGCACACACACACACACACACACACACACACACACACACACACATTCTTTTCACTCTCACTGTTGAAAGCAACAACTTTATGAAAAAAAAGTCATTCACTTGCCTGTTGGTCTCTGGAACCAGGGGAGCCATTCAAGCTGATCATAATTCCCACTCAAACATCTCTGCTGCTCTCACTTCTGACATGTCTCAGTCGGCCACGCCTTCTTTGACCTAGACCGTATATTACAAGCCAGCTGTGTTTGCAGTTCATTGTCTCTTACTAGTCTTAGCTATTTGTGTTGGTCGCCCGGTCCTCGTACACTTTCAGTTATCAGTCACTGCTGGTTGACTCAAGCCAAAACACTCGCACACGCTGGGCTTGCCTCTCGTCTCATTGTGTCGTCTCCTCTCTCTCCCTTCCACTTTGCACACGCGTCCACACCTCACTATGCAGTAATTCGGTCAAGCTCTCCCAATCCCATAATGTTTTCCTGGTCACAATCTAGGTCTTCTTCATCTGAATCAGGATCAACTGACCATCTGTTCAATATTTCCAACATCTGATTGTGGTAAATGTACGGCGAGGCCTTGTACGTGAAGCGCTTGGTTGTGATGTCATAGAGAATGGAAAAACAATCAGTATAAATCAATAAAAACACTTAACTGAACAGCGCTCTGAGGAAGCAAATGGCTGTGAGCACAGGTCAGGGAATCACCCAACTATGACGTTTATTGCTGGCTTTCTATCTCATCAACTTGGAGAGTGAGAGTATCAGGAGTTATGTAACCCTTGTTGGTCACATTTCGGCAATGTCGGCGGTGAGCCACATGGTTGCAGAAATGCAATGTCGGCAGCATAACGGTTTCTTACAGCAATATGTTTTGACTAGTTTACAAATTTTTAAGGCGGTCTTCTAACTTTATTTTCAGTAGCAAGGTGTTCTGATTAAAGCATGTCATGTGACAGTGTAGGTGCAGATTAAATATTGTGCCTCTTTTGTTTTATTCATTACAGGGGCACTTTTGGAGCTTTTTCATATTTACTATAAGAAGTAACATTAATATGGTGTACTGCAGTAATGATATTGAATGTGCAATATGATATGTATCATATTGAATTATCCATGCTTTGAAAATGTTTATTGTATGTGTAAGTGATTTTTTATCATCATTATATTAAATGTGCAATATGATATGTATAGTATTTAATTATCAGTGCTTTAAAAATGTTCATTGTATGTTTAAATGCTGTTTTTTTAAATTAATTAGCCCTCTGTTAAATTTATCTTATTGCAACACATGACATAATTTTCTTTTGACATTGTACTATTATTCTTGATCATATGTTGGTGGACAGATGCTGTTTTGTTGAAAGGAGATGGGGGGAGGGGGGGGGGGGGGGGGGGGGGGCTTTAAAAAAAAAAGTCTGCATGTAAGAGAAACAGCTTTAATTGCCTGTGTTGGTATCATATTATTATTATTATTATTATTAGCAACAGCAGCAGCACAACAAGCAGCACAAACCACAGAAGTAGCATTTCATAAAAGCAGTGGTTTTTGTGTATAAAGTCTGCAGATCACTGTGGTTGTTCTCATCCATGTATCCTTACCCCTGTGTCTTAGGTCATGTGGATGCGGGCAAAAGCACCCTGATGGGTCACCTGCTATACCAGCTAGGCTGTGTGCATCAGCGCACCATGCACAAATATGAGCAGGAATCTCGCAAGCTGGGAAAGAGTTCGTTTGCCTACGCCTGGGTCCTGGACGAGACGGATGAAGAAAGGTTAGGGGAACTGATATGTAATGATAGAACATTGCAGAAGCATTTGAAGTGGAAGAACATTGAAATCAGGACAAGGAAACACATAGGATATAGAAATTAAGAAGAACAAGAGAAGTGCGCAGGAATGTATCTGAAAAACAAGCTTCATTTGATGGCAGTTTAGTTTCATGAAATATGTATGCATGTAAGTATTAATGTTGTTTCTCTTTCTCTAGTTTTAGACCTGTTATTTTTTTATTGTTCCCTTTCTTTTTTTTTTTTTCAAACTTAAATTTTGTTCTGTATTCTGTTTGCGTTGTGTGGAGTTTAAATCTGTAACCAAAGAGCAGAATCAACAACAGAAGACTTTGGATTTGTAAACCATTTTGTCAGTCGGACAGACAGTGTACGCAAGAACAGGAATGTGCATGTGCATAGAGGGGGATGGGTTGTGTTCTTGATGTTAAGTAGTGGCAGAGATTTTTTATTGTTTTGTTTGTTTGTTTTTTGTTTATAGCCCATGCTAGTAGAACGCAAAACATTAAATAGAATTCAGCTCAGTACAGCAAACTGCTTCAAATGTGTGCTGCAGAACTCGGGGAGTGACGATGGACGTAGCTCAGACGCGCTTTGTGACGGAGAAGAAACTGGTGACTTTGCTGGATGCACCAGGCCACAAAGACTTCATCCCCAACATGATCACAGGTAATCTCTGTCAATCGATGTGCACCAGTGCATGTATCCCTTTGCTCTGTCTAACTTGTGTTGTTTTATACATTTTCATTGATTTTTTTTTGGTAAGCTTGATATACAGTAAAAGTAATTTTATACAGTAAAAGTAAAAAAAAAAAAAATCATGAAAGTGTGAATCAATTGGTGATTTCATTTTTGTGAATGATTTGTTTCGGTCTGTTGCTTTCTGTTCCTGATTGTTTCAGGGGGTGTTATAAAGGTGAAGGATACTATGTGTTGGGTGAAGTAAGCCTGCAGTGTTTCTTTGAAGAATTTCAGCATGAATTTTTTTTTTTTTTAATGTGCATATCCCCCCCATCTTTTGATTTCTGAAATTACTGTATAGAAAAAAAAAAGAAAAATTCTCACTTCCACTTAAAAAAAAAGTCATGAAATTACTAAAAATAGATAATTTGTGTGTGTGTGTGTGTGTGTGTGTGTGTGTGTGTGTGTGTGTGTTGCCAGTGAAAAAAAATGTTAACTCATTTTGATGCCATAGACGTTTGTTACTAGCCTGGCCATGCTGATTAAAGTGTAAGCACAGAGGCTGGTTTGCAACAGGAGCTGCACAGGCAGATGTGGCCATCCTGGTCATCAACTCAACGCGCGGGGAGTTTGAAACGGGCTTTGACTCTGGTGGTCAGACCCGGAACATGCCCTGCTGGCCAGGTCGTTAGGTAAGAGCCTGCCCCTTTCTCTGCCTTGATTTCTCTGTGTGAGTAAACGTGTCTGACTGTTCACATGGAAATAAGTTTAAGATGTTAACATGGAAGTGAGTGAGTTTTTTAAGTTTTCATTGACATTTAGGCTGGCACTTGCATCAGTTGAGAATTGTTGGGTTTGTAATTCACTGTGATTTCTCTTTTGTGTGAACTGCAAGTTTGATACCCATAGCCAAGGAAATCATGTTTTCATCTGCAATATTTCAGTAAAATGTAGGCTCATGACTGTAGGAATACGTTATCATGTGTTTAGCATGCTGCGCACAGTCATCATTTATGCATGCAAATACTCTACAAAAAGTGTGCTTGTAAGCAGATGAATGCAAGTCCATACATGTACATTTTGTGCATGTGTATTTGTCACAGTTTTGGGCTAAAAATGCGTTTGGAGTGTAACCCATGATTTTTTAGGCAGAAATTTTATTTTATGCATAAATGAAGTCCATTAGAGTTTTAGGTAGTCCTTTCCCTGCATGCAGAATTATCTCACAGTGAGCATGAGCAAGCGCCAAAGGTCCATCAACAGGCTGTCTTCACTACCTCCTTCTGGCACTACCTCAAAGAAATGCTGCAGTGTGACACTGTAAATAAGAGTAAAGGTAGTGCAATAATGTGTGAAAAATACTGTCCATGTCACAGGTTATGCATGTGAACAGATGCAAATGCCCAGCCTTCTGCAAATACCACTTCTGTTTCTGCCTCCATTCTGAATGTCCCTCTTGCTTTCTGCTTTTAGCAGTTGGGAGCTGACCTCTTATTCCCAACCCAGATCAGCTTTATGATTGCTGATTTGTTTATTTTCCAGTTAACTGGATTTTAAATCAGCTGGTGCTGTGTACTTTGATTCACAGTTTTGCTGTTGATTATCCATTATGAATGAAAAACTGCTCTTGGCAGTTGAGATAGAGCGCACATGTGCAAGTGAACCATGCTTACGTGCGTAGAGTGGAGCCATGCTGTATAATACATGCTGGATTGATGTTCACGTAAGATGATCAGTGCATCAGCATGAACTGTGAAAGTGATCGAAGAACATGAATATCACCTGACTGAAGAATATATGATGTTAGTTTGCCGACACATTTAGTGCCAATACTAATTTGGCTACACATGCCTTGTTTCGGAATACAACACAAGTTGAAAGGAAAAAATCATCACTATGTCATCTGATGAAATTTAAAAGATCATGCCATGAGCCACTTGAAGCAGATAGCAATGCAGTGCTGAGTACTTGACTCATCAAAATTTCAATGATTGACTTGTTCACTTGACTGTCATTTTATTCCTAGCATATTAATGCCTCTTTTTCTGTTCCTTTCTCTTTGTGTGTATATCTCTACACCATAGAACCCATAAACCCATGATGGACTTTCGTGTGGAACAGGTGGTGTGAGTCAGATCATTGTGGCAGTGAACAAAATGGACACAGTGGATTGGGACCAGAGCCGCTATGATGAGATAGTCAAGAAACTGCGACAGTTCCTGAAACAGGTCAGTGGAGTTTGATCGGCTTCTTTTTGTGATCATTTTGTGAGAGTCGGTTCGGTGCTTAATTTTTTGCATTTCTTTGAGAGATCAAGCAGATGTTCTGTTTATGTACATGGGTGACACCTTTCCGGTTGGGAGCCGGAATTCCGGCTGTCGAGATTGCCCCAAATCGGAAATCCGGCTGTGGGAAATTCTGTCAAGAAAACCCAAACACCCACACACCCCCCCCCCCCCAAAAAAAACCCACTGGCGTTCGTTTCTTACTTCGTCCGAGATCCGATCCAAGTTTTTCAACGAGCTTAGCGCCGCCATTTTGCTTTTCAGCCTCGCGCGTGGGTTAGGCCTACATCTAGCTGAGTGAGAATCGAACAGACTACAGCTCTGCATGGGAAATCAACCAAGATGCTATACTTGACAGAATCGGAGGATTCTTTGAAACTTCAGGCTGTTGAGGAGGGTTAAAAAACAAGTGGCAGTGGGAATGGCTGCAAGAAACGACGACGAAGGCAAGATCGCCCACGGCATTTGGTGTCGAAAACTTATTTTACCCGGCGTGTGTTTTTTGCATCGTTTGCTTCCAGACCATCAAATATGGAACCAGCGGCAAGAAGAAGTTACGAAAACATATACTTTGATGACAATACTGAAAGTCCTAGTGTATTTTGGGCTTGCAAGTAATGAAGTATGATATGTACCACTGTATGTGTGTATATTTTCGGTTTAAGTGTTCAGAAATAGTACTTGGACTTGAAAGTACTATTTTCATAGTCATAGTCTGTGATACTATGCCAACTTAAAAATTATTACCACTTGCATCAAAATGCTCCAAGGAGAAGCAGACTTTTGCTTCTTTTATGCCTTAAAAGCTTCAGCTTCTGGGGGGCAAAGCCCCCCCCAGGCCCCCCAGCGGCCCATTGCCCCTGCTTCCCACCAGGGCCTGGGCAGCCCCTGGACCCCTGCCTTTCAGGTTTTTGAAAAGTTGAAGGTGTCACCCATGTTATGTAACATGTTCCCCAGCGAGAGGCACAGAAGGCAGTTACAGTTGTATTTGGGTTTATCAAAAAACGCCTTTTTTGGTTTTGTTCAACTTATGAGTTTTTTGTTTCTTGTTCATGATTATGTATGTGTTTGTATGATCACAGTGCATAATTTAGTTAGTGACAAGATAGGTTGCATGTAAACATAACTGATTAGTGCTGTTCAGTGCTGAGGTAAATTATTGTAAACAGGGCGAGAAGGGATGTTTTGAAACTAATCTCCTCTGACCATGATTTCTGTTCATGCTCTGCGGTTCTTCATATTGTAACTTTGAATTGTGCAAGGAGAGTTGACTGTAGTCAATTACGTATGGGAGAGTTCTATGAAAAGACATACAATTCACTCAAGTCATTTTTGTTGTTGTTTTCTTCGCTATTATTTATTTCTGAAATTGAATTTGCCTGATAGCATTCGTTGTAATATTTACTGATTTGTAATCAAGATCCTTGTGAATTTTTGTTTTGCAGCTATGAACATAATTATGCTGGCACTCCATGGAGAGTCTTTAAGTTTTGGCATGCACTGACCTTCATGTTGCTGCCATGGACATATGCTGGCACTCCATGGAGAAAGTTTTGGCATGCACTGATGTTCAAGTTTTGCTGCATGAACTGATGGTCCATGGAGAGTCTCAAGGAAGGCATGCACTGATGGTCAGGTGGGGTTCATTGTCCTTCATTCCCTGCAGTGGGCTGGGTGGGGAGAACCTGACCAAGCCTCCCCAGGAGCCCCGTCTGGTGCAGTGGTACTCGGGCCCTGTCTGCTGGCTCAGATTGGTGAGTTGCCTTGATGGCACGGAATGTTACTGTGTGTGGAGTGGGGTAGTGTGCATCTTACATTGAAGTGCAGAATGATTTATGGTTTAGTCTGAGTCTACTTTCAATGAAATAAGATTTTGCAGAGGACAAGAAGGTTGGGAGGTATGGTATAGCCTGGTGTGCAAGCAGAGAAAGATTAAACGTAGACAGACATGAAACGTCAAATTGGAGTGTGTTAGTGACCTACTTTAAGGATGGTGTGATATGTTTATGTCTCGAACAACTTTGGCAATAAAAATAACTTGAGGCTGGTGCAGTAAGGATGGTGTAATATGTTTATGTCTCAAACAACTTTGGCAGTTAGGAAAGGACAATATGTAGGCCTATCTTTGAAAAGAATTCAGTTAACTACCCACCATTACTATGCAGCACTCAAATTCCTGGTGTAAGACACCAGACTTGAGAATGGTATGAAGAAAGAGACCACTTAAAACGTCTGGAGAAAGTCTGGAAGACAGACTGAAAGCTCACTAAGACCAAACTAGTGTGAAAACTTTTAACAGATCTCATTCATTTTTCTTATCAAACTGAGCCAAGAACATGCGTGGTGAAGACAGCTGTGTATTCCAGGAAGGATTTGTTTTGAAGACATGCGTTCTTTCTGAATATTTCTGTGTCAAGACCAACAGCTGTGCATTATGGAGAACACAGGGCTTGGTGTGGAATGGTTGGTTTCTTGTGGTTTGGAATTCTTACAGTCTGCATTTGATTGAAAAGTTGATATGCTACTTTTAAATAGACTGCTCTGATGCCATGGGTATACGTCTGTCTTGTTTGTGTTTACAAGAGTAGATCACCTTTCTTTTTCTGTTTGATGTCTTGGGTACAGGTGTGTCACATTTGCCTTTGCGTGTGTGTAGATCAGTTCAAGAACCCAGAGAGGCCGGTGGACAAGCCGTTCAGGCTGAACATTTCAGACGTGTTCAAAAGTACCCTGGGTGGGCTGAGCGTGGCGGGCCGCATCAGTGCTGGCTACATCAGACCGGGAGACAAGGTCCTGGTCATGCCTGCAGGAAACATGGCCGGGGTGAAGAGTGAGTGGGCTGCTTTCACTCTCACGTTTCAACTGTATTTCAACTGTGTGTGGGTGTGTGTGTAGGGTGTGTGTGTGTGTGTGTGTGTTTCGTTTGTTTGTGTGGTGTTTTTTGTGTTTCTTGGTTCGATTTTTGATCAGTCTGATTGTAATTTTTAATTGTTTAACCTGTGTAAACCACGGATTTGCCTGTCCACCTGCACTAGTTAACAGGTGATCTGCCCATTAGAGTGACTCCACTTTTTGTTTTTGTGCTCATTTAGGACAGCTTTTAAAGAAGCAACATGTAAACTGCCTGCCAAGGGGCAGCAATGTGCAAAGTGGATTCAAGCCAGAGTTTCAAGTATTTTCATATTACATGCAATTCTGTAATTGATTTAATTATACATATATGCTAAGTTTAAAAAAAAAAAAAAAAAAAAAAAAAAAATTCAGCATATATGCTAGTTAAAAAAAAAAAAAAAAAAGAATCAGCATATTAGTTAAAAGGTCAGTTTATTCTCTCGTACATTATTCTTACCCAGGGACATGATACAAAGGGAAGGCAGCAAATGGGGAGGGGGAGGACGGCTAGTAAATACCTCTATGTTTGGGAGATTCTGTGCTGGAAATTTACCTGTTTTGATTTTTTTTTTTTTTTTTTTTTGTTTCTGTTTCTTTTTTTTTTTCCTGGTTGTTGGTTGATTGTCCATATGTGTGTATTTTCCCCTGCATAAACGTTTGCATGTTTTACTGCGAACATTGTACATTTTTAGTATCTGTTCATTGTTACAGATCTGACAGTGGATGACATGTCCTCTCAAATTGCCTTTGCTGGAGACCATGTCACTTTCTCCCTGACCGGTATAGACACCACCAGTGTCAATGTTGGTAAGATAGTCGACATAGTGTGTGTGTGTGTGTGTGTGTGTGTGTGTGTGTGTGTGTGTCAATCTGTGCATGTGTATTATTGTGTGTGTGTCATTGTGTGTGCGCATGTGTGAGTATTTGTGTGTGTGTGCATGCACTACTCTGTTGATATGTGTATGAATGTTTGCGTGTCTGTGTTTGAGACCATGTCACTTTCTCTCTGACTGGCATAGAGTTGACCAGTACGAGTGTTGGTAAGACTGCTGACAGTCATTTTAGGGTCATTTGTGTGAGACAGATGGAATGGTTTTAAATGATGTGTTGACAATTAAGTCCTTCCAGATATCTTGTCCATGTTGTCTTCTGGGTCCTCTTGGTGAGCAGAATTGTTTACAAACGTAAACAGAAATGAACATTTATATAGGAAGCACTAAGTGATGACTATATCTGCATGTTATGACTGTTACAAAGCTGAATATTAAATTCCTTGGTAGATTTTTAAAGTATCATTCTGAATGTAAGTGTAAATTAAACATTTTACTATAGAATGTTCACATAGAGAATTGCTCTGTTTATCTTATCCATCCTTTTTTCAGGAAGTAGCCTTGTATGAGAAATGATCCTGAAACGTCAGTACCTAAGCGTGATGAAGCAGCACACTGGGTGGTTTGATTACTCATTTAGTAAGCCCTCCTGATCACCTGACCAAGGCATAGCCTGTGTTTGTGTGTACCACGTTACGAGTCGACTGGTTCCAAGACATGAGTGTTTTTCCAGGGAATTAGAACTGTTTCACAGTCCCATCTCTGAACATTCTGAAGTGGTCTTGTGGGTTACTGTGGCAGGGTTTGTGCTGTGTGATCCTACGTCCCCCCCAACTGTGCTATACGCATCCGTGCCAAGGTCGTGCTTTTCAACCTGGAGCTGCCATCACCCAGGGGATTTCCTGTGAGTACCCCATGGAAGGATCTGTAGAATGTCATCTGCGGAGTTTCGCTTCATTCTTCTTCTTCTTCTGTGTGTGTGTGTGTGTGTGTGTGTGTGTGTGTGTGTGTGTGTGTGTGTGTGTGTGTGTGTGTGTGTGCGCATGCGTGCTCTACTTATGTTGGTATTTATGCATCATCTGTATATTGTTAAACTCATTGTATACTGTGATCAGTTTGCTAGCTCAGTTGACCAAATGTTATGGTTAACCTGTTGACAAAGATGCCTCCAAGGATCATCTTGCTTTTTTTTTGTTTTGTTTTTGTTTTTTTTTTTTACACTATTTGTTGTAGTAGTGAACAGGATTATAGTAACCACTGAGAGAGGCTTGAACATCTGAAGAAGACAGTGTGACAAGAGGGAGTAATACATCCACACGCACTGTCATGGGCATAAAAAGTAAAGTGAGCCAAGGGTGAACCAGCGTAACACAGATGGGGATGATGCACACATCTGAAGTATGTAGTATGTTCAATAGGATAGCAGACAGGATCTGAGATTGTTTTACAGCTTAAAAAATGTGCGTGTTGAAATAGTATTACAGACTGGATGTGTTGTAATACAGTTTTATTCCATAATAAGCAACTTCAGATCAAAAAGAATGGTTTATTAATGCTCATTTTAGTATAGGAAACAATTCTTTCGCACACAAAAATACTTGTTAATTGTTTTCGCTTGAGGTTCTTGGATACACATGGTTTTCTTAATTTTCTGCTTCATTTAATCTCCCTTTCACCCATGCATCCCCGGTCTCCCCCCTCACTCCCCCCCCCCCACCCATACCTCCTACGCCTGGGTACCTGATGTCAGTGTTTCAGATCAGAACTGTTGCTTTAGTACAATGCAGCGAGTGGTTTGCTGTGTGCAGGTGTGTTTTTCACTACCAGTGTGTCAATGAGCCGGCCATCTTCAAACGTCTGGTGGCCACGTTGAACAAGAGCACAGGGGAGATTATCAAGAATAGACCAAAGTGAGTGTGTGTGTGCTTGCGTGTATGTATGTGTCGTGGAGGAGGCGAATTAGCAGACCTGTTTCCCCACACAAGTTCACCCATACATTTGTACATGTTTGGTGAAAACATGATGAACTGAAAAAAAGATATGTTGGGAAAAAATCTAAAGACAAAGGTCATGAGCAGTAATCGCACTTGAGGTGTGTAGCCATTGTGTTTGTATGCTTTCATCCAAAAAATGACAACTCTTGCTAACTGTTGCGCGCATGAAATCATATCTGGCTGTACTCAGGTCTTTGATGACATGCAAGTCCACATTGGAACAATAGTGGGGACTGTAGGCCCTGAAGTACAGAAGAAGAAAAAATTGGCAAGAGAACATGAATTTGTGCCAGTGCTTTGCTGATGTACCAGGCTTGAAAGTGATGTGTACTTGGAGCAATTATTTTCTGCTGTAGATACTGGAAGATCAGGCATCCGTGCATGCTCTGCTGTGAGACTGTACTGTTTGTAGGAGAAAATGAAGTGGCCCTCCCCCCCACCCCCACCCCGCCAGCTTTTACAAACATTTGGAAGATGCGTACACACACTTTGTAGAAAATAGTCATTTTAGTTGAAAAGTAAACCGATAGCAGTTAAGAATTTACAGGTCTGGACTTTGAGATTGGAGAACAGATGTGTTGACAGTATGTGTTTATATACAAGGTGTCAGTGAATGTTTTATGGTTTTGATTTTTCTCTGGGATTTTTTTTTTTTTTTTTTTTTTGTACTACTGTATAAACTCTCCTACAGGTGTGACTTATCCTATGCAGAATACGGTTTTGACAAGTCCAGCCCACAACTTAGCAGTGTAATGGATTTGAACACTTTTAAACAAGACGCATCCATGCACAAACACACCTCACAGCAAGCCTTTGGCCAGTTCAATATCTGTGTGGATTTTTGTTCTGCAGATGTCTGACCAAAACAGCAGTGCCATCGTGGAGTGGAGTTAGAGTTTGAGCGCAGTGTCTGTGTAGAGCTGTACTCGGAGTACCGTGACCTTGGACGCTTCATGTTAAGAAATGGGGGTCACACCCATTGCTGCTGGAATGATTGAGGAGGTGAGGACTCGAAAGAAGTTGCTGCGCTCATCTGGAAGAAAAAATTGAACGTGGTCGCTGTGCTATACCTATAGGAAAAGAAAATATAGCCGAGCATTGGGAGAGGGCAGACGTCTTCCAAGGTTGAATGGATCAGAGATTTGTCTTTTGATCCGGATCAACCCGTATTTGTTTGCTTTTTCTAACTACTATCAGTAACTAAAAGTCAGAAACTTTACCTCCAGGGGAAGTGAGGGAGGTATGGGCTAAACAAGTTTGTACCAATGTTTTTTTTAAAAATAAGAGTGTGGGGTACAAATGAAATGTCAACATTTGTGTTACTTTATCACTTCATAGGTAGTTAATGATAATTTGTATTACTTTATCGCTTCATAGGTAGTTAATGATAATTTGTAGTACTTTATCGCTTCATAGGTAGTTAATGATAATTTGTAGTACTTTATCGCTTCATAGGTAGTTAATGATAATTTGTAGTACTTTATCGCTTCATAGGTAGTTAATGATAATTTGTAGTACTTTATCGCTTCATAGGTAGTTAATGATAATTTGTGTTACTTTATCACTTCATAGGTAGTTAATGATAATTTGTATTACTTTATCACTTCATAGGTAGTTAATGATAATTTGTAGTACTTTATCACTTCATAGGTAGTTATGACAATTTGTAGTACTTTATCACTTCATAGGTAGTTAATGATAATTTTGTATTACTTTATCGCTTCATAGGTAGTTAATGATAATTTGTATTACTTTATCACTTCATAGGTAGTTCATGATAATTTGTAGTACTTTATCACTTCATAGATAGTTCATGATAATTTGTATTACTTTATCACTTCATAGGTAGTTAATGATAATTTGTATTACTTTATCGCTTAGATAGTTAATGTATAATTTGTATTACTTTATCGCTTCATAGATTGTTACTGGTTTTTGTATTACTTTATCACTTCATAGATTGTTACTGATTATTTGACTTTATCACTTCATAGATCGTTACTGATTATAAACAGTAACAGAGTGTTCATGTTAGGTGGAAATTTGAAAATCTTGTTTAAAGGATTCTTGGTCCTCCCTTTGGTATATCTGTACCAACATTAAATTGCATCATGTTTGGACTTGGATTCATGCCCTCATTTCTTTCTCCACTAAGCTTCACTGGCGTCGGTTGTAGTAGGTTTGGGGTAAGCTTGTTAACAGGTAGACAGACTTATTAATCAACCAGAGGACACAGGTGAGAATGTCATCTCCTTTGCAGAGGTAGATATGGGTGTGTGTTTTATTTTTTGCTGCTGATTGTTCCGCATAGTTTGTGTGCTTTTGTGCTTCAGTATTAAGAGGCATTGAAAGAGGTTAGAGTGAGTATTGAGTCTGTGTGCATGTTCTTTATAGAGTTTTCTTGTCTAGGATGTGCATTGAATAGTCTCTTTTTTTTTTAAGTATGCAAATTAAAAAAGTTCAGTACTTTTGAAATCATTCTATTTCAATCTTATGGGATTTCAGTCACATAAATAATTGCAATTAGCCGTATGAAAAAAAAAAAAAAGAAAATGAAAACAGGTCATACTGTCAGCTGATATTGGAGGAAAAAATGTCATGGTAAAAACCAGCAGTGCACCTGCCAATTGTGAACAGACGTCTACACAGAACTGCATGATCCTTGCTGTCTTTTTAAAGTTCCGGTATATATCTCTGAAACCACAAGGCCACATTGCAGCCTGAGTGAGATTGAAAGATCTTGCACTGTCAAATTGATGCTTGGATAGCAGGCAAGTGCTCATATTCTTGAAGAGACCCCATGATAAAGTCTCTTAAGATCCTGTTTAAAAAGAAGATTGTGAGAAGGGGGGGGGGGGGGGGGGTCTGCAAAGGGAGCTAAATCTAATACAGATAATAGAAAGTTCCAGCCAAAAAAACCCCAGTCTTTTAAGAAAAAAAAACCCAGTGATTTTTATGGGGAAAATTCTTTATCATGGATTTGCGTTTCTGCAAATTTCCAGGAGGATGAAAATGTGAATTATTGATAGCTTAGTGTATGGTAGGATCACTATTTGCAGGGCAGTAGACTAAGTTTTGCTGGAGAGCAAAAATGAAAAGTGCTTCCGGCACAAGCATGCATCTTGTTGCACACACAGGCACACATTGTTCTTGTTTGTGCTGATACGGTCTGTGAACGATCCATGGTTTGCATTTCTGACAATTTGTGGGAACTCTGACGGCCATTATCTGTCTTTCTTAGATAGACTGACGTGTCCATGTAGCTCTTCTCTTTAGTTCAGTACAAAACATGATGCTGTTCTTTTCTTTCTCCCCAGATTTTGCAAACGAAACTTCAGCGTGACGACCAGTGAGAGAGAGAGAGGGAAACTGCGAAGTCATCAGCTTCATATTAATGGTCTGAATGGGTATTCTTTCTGCCCTGCCCCCCCACCCCAGTTCTGTTTTTATGAAATTTTTTATGTGATTTCATTGACAAGTGTTCTATGAAGGTTTGGATGGCCAAAAAGAAAAAAGAAAAAGCGGGGGGGAGTGGGGGTTGGGGTGGGGGAATCATCAATATCAACAACAGAAAATGTCTGTTGAGATCATGTGAATATCAATCTTGTCCGTTTGGCATTTCATCAGGAGTTGGACTGGGTATGGAATCAGATTGTGATTCCAGCATGATATCGCATCAGAATCTGCTTCCATTGCATCACGCTCAGGATTTTTTTCTTTTTCTTATTTTTTTCCTGTGTCCGTGTCCCACTTCACTGCTGGTGTATGTACATCAACATGTTGACATCATTTCTGTACAGTATTACACCAGTTGTGGAGGATGCTGATTAAAAATTTTTGAACAGAATAATTCTCAATGAACGGGTGATCAGGTTTTATTTGCAGTCCCTTCCACCATTGTGAATAATTTTCTGTTCCCTTTTTTTTTTTTTTTTTTTATTGTTTTTTTCCCATTTAGCTTTGTTTTAGCAACAGATGGTGACAAAATCTTCCCACAAGTTTTGTTCATATTTTTTTTTTTTGGTGTACTCCAGTGACACGGCCATTCGAATTTCATTTCCAGACCTTGGGGGAACTGATATTGATCTCTGCATTTACTTTTTTTCTGTTTTAGGTGGTTGTTTTCAGTGGATCAGTGGTGCGTTGATGTACAACTTTCTGCTTTAGGAAGAGAGTGAGAAAAAAAAAAAGTTGTGCAATACATGGGTGTGTGTGTGTGTGTGGATGGAAGAACACAGAGCAAAGGTATTGTTCAGTTGACACAGCCCTGATACAGCTCCTCATGATGATCGGCTTGGCTCTAAGTATGGATGGAATGAATTGACTCTAAGGTTTGAACGGAGCGGGGGGGGAGGGAGGGTTGGAGAGAGGACCCCTTGTTTTCAGTTTTGGTTTGTCATGTAGCGAGAGGAAATGTCAAGCAGGACATGCGAGTGTCAAGCGGCTTGTAGTATAAATAAAGAAAAGTGTGATGGTGTTTTTTGTTTTTGTTTTTAACTGGCTCCACATTGAGTTGTTTATGCCGATTTCCTTTCCTTGATGCTGGCGATTGTGAATGTGTCAGATGATAATTATGTGGAGTGTATGACGTACGTTCTGTAATCTTACTTTCAATTAAATCTGATGATTGGTTGAGTGGTTCTGACTCTTCGTTTCTGCTGTTAATCTGTCCCTTCGGTCCGGTGACTGCAGATCATGTGTTGGCTTAGTGATGAGTGATGTGATGTATGATTTACGCGTGTCGCGCTGAACATGGCAGGGCAGGATAATTTGGTGTTTTGTCTCTTCTTGTTTCCTGCTTTTGTTCCCTAGAGTTTGTTCCCTCACAGTGTGATATTTTGAGTCTGTGCTCCAAAATGTGTGGGTCACAGTGAATCATCAGTATCATATTCACCTCGCAAGCAGTTATTTGCAGGGGTGTGGGGATGGACACCGTCGTCAGTCGGTTGTTGCCGCATTGTAATCAGTTAGCTGTAGTTGGTCGCAGCCATGTTGTCAGCTGTTTGGTTGTAGCTACATTGTCACCAGTTTGTTGTAGCCACACTGTAGTTGGTTGTAGTCACTCTCTCATCAGTTGGTTGTAGTCACACTCTCATCAGTTGGTTGTAGCCACGTTGTCATCTGTTGGTTGTAGCTACAACATCATCAGTTGGTCGTAGCTACACCGTCATCAGTTGGTTGTAAGCCACATTATATCATCAGTTGGTTGTATTATCATCAGCTGGTTGTAGCCACAAACACTATTATCAGTCGAAGTACTACAAAGCTTATTCTGCTGTTACTGTGATTTCATCAACAGCACTGTAGGTGAGCAGGGGTAAGGGGTGTGGGGGCAGATGGGGAGGGGAGGCAGATCATCTTTGTTGGAGATCATGCTTTCTCCAGATATCCTAGTGGGCATATGTTTCTGAGACTCTCTGCAATTTGATGTTTTGCCTGCTTCTTATATGAGATGATGGTTCAAGTTCTTGCAGGCATGCACGCACATTGACCTCAAAGTTTGGCCAAAAAAAATGACCTCACCATGTATACCGTGTTCATGTGATGCTGCTGGGATTGAAGCCTGTTAGCCTTGGATCAAGAGTCGAGTTACGACCATGCGGCTATATCACCAGTTGCTGCATCACCTGTAATTGTCAGACAGGATGATATAAAAAAAAACACAGAAAAAAAAGCATTTATGCCAAGTCTCCAAAAGTGTTCTTTGTGGTGTGGCATTATCCGCTGATAAATTGTGAGTGAATCAAAAAACTGCAAGTTCAGTAATTCAGGGGGAACAGACTCATTTTATGGAGCTGTGCGACAGAAATCTGGGTCTTTGAGACTGGAAGCAATGCCTGGTATATCAGCAAAGCTTTTGAGATTTTTTGCAGCTGTTTAGTCCAGTATAATAAAAAATAACAATGCGAAATGCTTATTGTATATATGTTTGGAATTAATGTTTGACTAGAGTATTAAGATGCAGAATATTGCCATAAACCAAACACTAAGGGCTACACACTTTGGATGGACAGAAGTAAGTCACTGTGGATTCTGGTAAGTGGGATACCCAGACTGATAACACAAAGCATGTGATTTTTTTTTTTTTTTTAGTTAACACACATGCCTGTTGAATTATTTCTACAAGCTATTAAAAGCATTCCAGTTGTGGTCCACTGCATTCAGGTTGGTAGTAACCAAATGATTGAAAGCAAGGCAGTGGAACTTCTGTGGAAGACCCATCAAAAGTTCAGAATGACGCACATATAGTCTACTGTTTGAACAAGGGGTTGATTCAGGTATGTGCGCCAGGTTTAAAATGAAAGGATGATGTACACTGATTGAAAAATGTTTTGACTGTACATTGTTAGTCTATTGCCAAAGAAATTTTGTCTTGTCAGAAATAGGACCTTGTGCCCACAGAATGAGTCTCTTGTCACTGTCGGGTCATTTTTAGTGTTTTGCAGGAACTAAATGTATTTTTTGGATGCTCTTTCTAGTGGTGAAAACCGTTTCAAAATGGGGTGCTTATCTCCAAGGTACAGGTTTCGAAGGTGGTCTATCTGTTGGACAGACAAGTTTGTAGGGGCAAAAGAACAGGGTCAGAACAGTATAGCAAAATTGAGCGTTACAGAGTTGGGTCGACAGTTTATAGACAGCAGTGTGGTAACAAAATCGACACCACTCTTCCACTCCTTCCCCAGTCTGTTTCAGCCAATAGCTTGAGGTGACAAGGACTGATTTCCTGGTGAAGGTCACAAGTGTCAAAGCTGTGCTTGAGAGAAGACGCAACTGTCGCCATGGCATGCGAGGTGTGTGATGATTATAAGAGATGAAAGAAGTAGAGTGAGCAAGCATGAGAATACCAGGACATGACTTGTATGGTAAAAATCAGAATGGTACCGTCGGTCTTTTTGTTGCGATGAGAAGAGTGTGTACTGCTTTCCTCTGCATTGGCCGTCAGCTAATTAAATATTGGTGCGATTTTGTCTTGCGTGGTTTGCTCATTCACTTGGTGCAAGTAAAAGTTCCAATATCCACAATGTTACGCTTTAAATGTTGAGACTATGGTTGGGTTCCTGAAATATGGTGTGTGTGTGTGTGTGCACATGTGTCCGTCTCTCCATGCCTGTGTGTGTTTTTGAGATACAGATATCAACACCAGCAGATTTCATACAAGTCCTTGAAAGTGCTTCAATTATGAGGATCTTTTTACAGGAAGAGAATATTGAAATTTGGAGTTTATGTCTATTTTGGGTGTGAACATCGCAAATCAACCAAAAACAGAGTTTTATATGCCTGCCAGTAGTGTCCGCTTTCATGTCATCTGCTACTAACAAAACTGCTGAAGTACATTAAAAAAAACCAAAAACATGATGATTAATTTTTTTTTCTCTTAAGTCTTTGTGAATCCTATACCTGACTGCCTCAAAATCTGCGCATTTCACAAGAATACAACACTCAACAAATGCATGTTATACTTCTAATAGACCAAGTTTAATTTATGCAAGATCCAATGAAGCTGCCAAAACCACACAACCGTCAATGCGCATGCACTGTATAATCAGGGAGTTACAGCCACCATCTCATCTTTCTCCCCAAGCACCAACTGACTACCTGGTGTTAACACACACTGCCACCTCCTCCCCAGTGCATTGTAATTATCATTCAGGACGTGTGCAAGTATTACACAAAAAAATGCACAGAAGCAGACAGTGCTTGATTTCTTTCTGTGGCAGTAACTGCCATATATGTGGCACATATGCACTGACAGAACTGTAGTTTTGGAATAAAAGATAAATCAAAATTCATTCTGGAACAAGTTTGGCAGTTATTGAATATGCATTGCACAACATGGGAAAAAAAAAATCCATAATCATCAAATCACACGTCATTTTGAACATGTTCCCCACCCATGCTATAATCTATGCAACACTCGACCCGACACCAAATCGCAAACATAAGTACATGCATATTTGTGGAAGTAAATAGATTGGTTCTACCACAACAGTTCCTTACACACACTGCCTGCACAGATTATCATTATGTCCAACAGTAGTGCATTTGTGTGTGTGTGTATATATGTGAGTGCAAAACTTGTGATTTCATACCAAGCAAGAAACAACTAATATATGGGTCTTTTCCTAGAGACCCCAGTCATCAGCACAGCACAAAAACACATGACTGGAAATGACGTCTTCAAAAACGATACCTTCCATGTGATCCTAACTGACAAAAACAAAAACCAACGATATGCCTTGGGTTCGAGGAGACTCCGCCTAGGTAAGGATATATGGTCTTTTCCTTTGTGGAATCTAATTTGCATGATAAAAGCATCCAATGGTCCACATGGGTTCTGTTAAAAAGTGCAAAACTTAACATCCTACAGTTATGTACAACGGAAGCGGAAAAAAAAAGTTATTTACAAACTTGCCGACAGCAAGCGTACATTTTAACCATTAAATATACCACATCATGTGACAACTATTTCTTAGTCCTCCATGCTGTAATATTAATGCGACATGTGACTGACGACAGAAAACAACTATTTACACTACCAGATCCACCATCAAGAATTCATACACAACTGAGCTTCTGAACGTATGTGGGTACATACTAACAATCTTCATTTTGGGAAAACTACTGTAAACTTCTGGATCTCCAAAATCAACTTTTTCAATTATTCACCTATCAAGGATCTAATCAGGCTAAATTCCATGCAGTGAAAGTAGCTGCTGACCAGCATTGTTAACCCACTTTCTGCATGGGGATAGCCGACACACTACGCAACCTCCTGATGAACACAAAGTTGCTGTATTTTATGTACTAGTCGCACCTTCAGTCAGTTTTGTCAATCTCACTGGCGTAGGTGAATTCATTTTGAATTGAATGGTTCACCACCCTCAAGCACCTTATGCCAATACTGATTTTTTTTTTTTATGGGCCTTTTTTCACAGGAAAACAATGCGCCGTACAGGAAATTATTTTCTCCAATGTTACAGCCCTTCTTACTTGAATGAACCTTAAGATTGCGAACCTAGTTTGTCTGGTGACGATCTTGACGATTTAGTCATTGTCCTTAGTTGCCTGATCTTCTGGTTCACAATCCAAGATAAGTTAAGTTTGCAATGAGAAAAAGGATTGCTAAGCATGTTCTGCAAACTGTTTGGATTTGCACGAAGGAAGTATCCATTTGAACAGTTTTGTCAACTTCCCAGTGACTGAAATCAGTCTGTGGCAGGCTGATCTATTTTCTATTCTCAATTCGCAAGTACATGTTTTAATTCTGAGCTGCCAAAATACTGAAGTTCAACGGCAGTGGAAATTAACACGTCAAATTTTTGTCAGACTGCTAAAACTGACCTCACAGCCAATTCAAAACGGGAGTTTTCTACGGTGAATAATTTATTCGTCCAAAGCTAATTACCACTACAGTGATACTGCTGTTTGCAACATTTGTCCACTACAGTGAACAAACAAGAAAACTCGCACATGATCCCCACTGCTGCTCTATGAAACTAAGCTTGCCGCATTTTGTTTTTTAACCACAGAGTGAACTTTCATCCACAAGGGGAATGTTTTGATTGGTGTCTTGGGCTTCAGCCTTGTATGCTGAAAGCAACCGTACTTTTTGCTGCAATCTTCTCATGCATGCCGCGAAAGCTAGGGGCGTTTTTTCAACACGCCATACATGAGAAAAAGGCAACTTGAGCTTTGACAAGTGAATGAACAAAAATAATCCATAAACTTACATGATTATTATTGAGCTGCTTCAGACAAACACAGGGTTCAGATGTCAATATCCGTTTTCAATCACAATCATTCCAGCGACTTGGATGAAAAGTGGAGTGCACTAGAGAGTCCTGTGCTGCATGTAGAAACCATGAAGGCGAGGAAGGAGGCAGCATGGCTGTGGCAACAATGCACAGCAAAACACTTAAAAAAATGATCTGCAAATAAACAAACATGGTTTTCTTTGCGTAAAACTGGCAGGCCAAAGTTTTTTGGGTTTTTTTTGCTGTCCCAACCTCTGCACCACCTCAGAGGCAGTGCACCCACGCCGCTCATTCCGACACCCTGTCCACAGCCACGGCCCGGTCGGCCCCGCCGCAGCCCCGGCACCGGCAATCCACAGGCAGCAGTCAATGTCAAGTCGTCAAGAGGCAACCCACCGGAGGAGACACTGCACTGCTGCCGAGTCACCTCAGTGGTGTTCAGTGGCGCCTGTTCTGATCTAACATACGCAGGACACCACCTACTAAGCCCCCTACTGACGACAATAATTGCTTAGTCGCGGAGCCGGCGTGAATGAGCTCTCCCCCCCGGAGGGCGCCACCACGTCCATCCAACGACAGCCCCCATGGACTCGCCGATACCGGTGACCCCGACGGAACCAAACCAAGACCACAGACGTGGAGAAGACATCGAAACTGAGGTCACCATGAGAGCAGGGCATGAAGGGCCACAGAATTTGAGACTTTTTTTTTTATGCTGATCGATGAGAATGAGGATGATTATGATGATGCTACGGATTTCCATTCGGTCTGAGACTACATGACAGGGCTGTACTCTGCGCTTCCTCTCATAATATATCCCGGCGTCAACCAGGCCCGAGAGATACAGACACCTGCAGTGTTGGTCAGGAAATCCGAGCAACACTCTCAGAAATGCATCCATTAAGTGGATGAAACTCGACTGTGTGGTCCCAGTCTTCCCAACTGAGTCCGCAGCAAAAACTCAACTCTGGGTAGGAGCCGGTCGGGGCAGAAAAAACCCACATGACTTCTGATGGGATTTGAACCCACGACCTCCCAGCCAGAAGGCAGGCCAAAGTTAACAGCTGCTGAACAGCCGTATTCCCCTCCTTTCCTTCACCTGATTTTCAATAATCACATTACAATTACCTTTAACCCTTACCTCATTTCAATAATCACATTACAATTACCTTTAACCCTTACCCCATTTCAATAATCACATTACAATTACCTTTAAACCCTTACCCCATTTCAATAATTAAATTACAATTACCTTTAACCCTTACCCCATTTCAATAATCACATTACAATTACCTTTAACCCTTACCCCATTTCAATAATCACATTACAATTACTTTAACCCTTACCCCCGCCCTCTGTAAAACATTTCTACATCAAGAGGACTGTTTCTGGAGATTATCTAGCTACCATTTTGCCGGCTGAATTTACTATTCTAATGACAATGTCTCTTTTTCTTTTGACACGGAGAATAATACTGCTGAAACGAGTCTTGAAATTTTACAATTCAATCAAACACAATAATAAAAACGTCTGTAAATTTTGAATGCCTGGGTTACGTTTACTTACCAGACTGACTGACTTTTTCTTTCACAAAAGTACACATAATAATGCACTGGCTCTTTTTCTTTCACAAAGTACACATAATAATGCACTGGCTCTTTTTCTTTCACAAAGTACACATAATAATGCACCCCCCTCCTCTCCCTTCCCCAGTATGCTGAGGAATATCAGGAGAGAAACCCCTCCACCCAACAGAGCCAGCTGCGAAGTGAAAATGACTGCAGGCGGAAATCCAAACAAATCCCAAACAAATGTCGCAAGGAAGGCCTTCCTTGCGCTGAACTCGGAAGCAATCTGAAGCGATCAAAGCTAAGTGCATTTTTGTTATTTTGTCCGTCTTTGTTTCACCTGAGGAAGACCTATGAGGTCGAAGCGCGTTGTGTGTTGTCTTGTGGCTCGTTTGTCCATGTTTCTCTGGGCGGTTCGCTGACATTTGTTTGGGATTTGTTCAAACAGAGCCAGTTAAAAAAAAACCTGCCTTTTCAAGCAAGAATACTGCGTTAGTTAGATTTGTGTATATCCTCATTAATATTCATGATTACACTGCGGACAATATGTACTGGCTATAATAACTGTGAAAATCATTCAGGACAAACACTTCTGGATCTTCCTTCGCTTGTGCTGGCTGTGACCAAGGCATCACATACCTGCTATGTTCATGCTTTCATCAGACAATTCCTTTGGCCACTGATGTTATGACCTAGTCAGCAACAAGACATACTAAGTCTTCAGAGTTTTTCTTACCAATTTGGTTGATAAACACACAACACACACACACACACACACACACACACACAAGCAACTGATGAACTGATTTCCAAGAGCATAAGATAGACAAGAACAGTTAAAATACTAGTTATCTCTGACAAACATTGTCACATTTGCAGACAATCTATTTCACACTGTAACTTGAGAGACGTAAGAGTTACAAATACGCATTCTCTGATTATTAAGACAAGACAGGTGGCAAAACATCCGACAATGATAAGATAAAACATGAGGTATAGGACAGATGAGGAAAAACAGCAGTCAACTTTGAGATGTTGGTATATGGGCAATCTAATCACGACAAATGGCAGGATCTCAAAATGGAAGACATGTATTTACATGAGGGAAGTTCAACCAGGACTTGCACTTTCTATCCATGTCCCAAAATCCCAAAAAGAAAAAAACAAAAACAAAAAAGGAAATGTGTATCTTCACCTAATGCACCAAATTCAATTGCTGCTGCACTGTCTGTAAGCTGTTCTTAATATGAACTGAGTTCACAAACCTAGATCATCTTGTTACGCTATCAGCCCTGCAAAGTGTTTCTGACTATGATCTGGGATCACAGAGTAACATGTACCCCAATGATCACTATCTCAGAGGAAAAACTGTGATCAGCATGATCTGGGATCTGTTCAAATTCATATGAAGGAAAGCACCCATATGAATACTTTACCATGATGGAAACTGATTTGTGGCTGGTCTAATGATTTTTGGCCTTGCACAAAAACTTCCAATCTAAAACTACACACTTGACTTTGAAGAGAACTTACTGGCAAGGCCTTAATATTCAGTACTTCAGAAATAGACATTTAAGACAAAAAGACGGCAAAAATCAATGTCCAAGACTGTTCAAATCAAATCAAGCGTCCTAGGCCTGAAGATCTCTGTTCAGCACCAGTGAGCAGGGATGATGTGTTCTCTCCCTCGATTTAAAAAAAAAAAAAAAAAAAAAAAAATCCACCCCATTTAAGAAAAGGAACAGTGGATCATCGCAATATAATGACTTGACCAAATATGGTTGTTGATCATCAAGTTAAAAAAAAAAAAGAATCACTGACCTAAGCATGTGAACACCAGTTCGTTCAATGAATGAAAACTGCCTTGATATCATGTCAACAGTAATAAATTCATCCGTGAAATGGCACTATGAAATGGCAACAAGTAGGATGCATGAACAGCAAGACAGCTCACAAGATCAAATGTCATGGAAAACGTCAACACAGCCCACAGCATCCCACGTAACAGCCGCTGCTTCCGATTTCGAACATCATCAAAATACACTAAGGTGTCCATGAAACTTTGGTGGACAAAGCCTGGCAATGAACAATGAGCAATGCTGGGTATTTAGCTTCAAGAAACACCTTTCTTCTTCTTCAATTTCTCCAGTGACAGAAAGTTAGCCATTTGCAGGTAAAATATCATGCAGTTTTTGAAAAATCCAACCATCTGCTCTCTCCCATTTCTCTTTTTCATCTCATCACATCAGGACACTGCCCCAAGTCTCATCAGTTATGTATGATAACATCAATACTGGATAAAACTGGTGCATTTAAAGACGGGTACCTTTTTCTCACCAGCACCGTTTTCACAGTCAGTCAACATTCCAAAATGAAAAGATCAAAGTAAAAGAGTTCAGAATATAATCTTTGTACCGCGTAGAATTACATGATTGTTTTCTGATTTTATGGCTTCCAACAACACCAGAAATAAACGATCACTTTCTCCAGTTTCTCGTACTTTCCTGCTACATTTCAAAATGATGCATTTCAAAATGAACACCAACAGCTTGACACACACAACAAAAATTTGTATGCACTCAAGCTTCTTCTTCTCTCACCAACATAACAGATTCTTAAAGAATTCCGGCAATCCCTCACAAATACACAAAATTCAATTATTCCAGTTCTCCTCCCCCTCCCCTACTCTGATCAATAAAAGTCTGATAACTCCAACACCAGCCCCTAAAACGGAACTGATCTCTCCAGTTTTGCAAGGAAAAAGTTTTTCTGCTGAATGGAATGTTCAACATTTTACTAACCAAAGTACTTGCACAATGCAACATATCTTTAAATTGTTCAACATCCACAGACAAAAAGAAAGAGATGTGCAGACAACACGTGGATATAACATCACAGTGAACAGTATGAACACAGACTAGATATCATTGACCCTGTAAGACTAGTTTGTCATTATATCTGACATGAACAGCAAAATACTGACGAGTCTCCCAGAGCTGCCAATCCACAATTCATGTATAGGGGAAGCAACGCTTCCATTCATATTATAAAAGGGAAGCAACTCTTCCATTCGTATTGTACAGAAACGTACTCAAGTTATTCCATGCTGATCAGGCTGAAACTATTGTCTACAGTCTGTACTGAAACACTAACCAAATAGTTCTTGAACTGAATGAGGTTTTCATCGATATGTGAAACAAAAATAATGTAAATCGGAGAAAAAAACCAATAATCAACTGAAGTGCCAAGTCACAGAGGGCTGACACACAACTGAGGAGGTAACCAAGTAAACATGAAAACAAAGGAAACCATCAATGGCAGAACTAAAAGAAAAGATGATCAACTGAAGCACAGACAAAACAAAGTTTAAAAGAAAACAAAACAAAACGAAAAAAAAAGAGACATGCACAGTGCATTGTAAAACAACTCGGGGAGGCACCATTTACAGAAATATCTTAACAACTTGTAAGACTTAAACATGAAAATCTTCACTGAACACTTTCCCTAAATTATCCTGATTAAACAGCTGATCCTTTAGCACAGTACTGACAGACAAAAGAACAATTTCGGAACAGCCATCCTAATAAACCAGCCACCGTAAAATCATAATTTTGTCCCTTTCTACAGGATATATCGGACAAGAGACCACACAATGTGTGCCTGAGGAACAAAAATGAAAAGTCAGTGCTTACTCATTCTTCAGCAAAACTGGACTGCAGCATGTCTAAGCACGCGTCCCTCTCTAGTCTACCCACCAATAATCCACCACCCTTTCTAGGTTATAACCTGGACAATCTTTCATGGCCGGTACCTCTGGCTGGCCTGTACGCTTCTCTTAAATTCCAATATGCCAAAAACTATTGAACTGTGGGCCTCACCAAATGTGCAATTCTGTTACATCTTGAAATGTCAACAAATATGAGGCATCACGTGACTTATTTAATACTGGCACAGAATGCAACGAGACATACATGACCTCTTCATTTCAAGATTTTTCGTCTTTGGTTTTGTTTGTTTGTTTTTGTCAAACAGCCAGCCAGAATGCTTCACTTCAGCAATGTTGACCCTTTTTCTGATCATCCATGCTGGAAGAATTTTCTGATAAATCCACACTTGAATCTTACACTCTTAATCAAAACAACTTCCAAAATCCATTACGATTTGTTGAGAACTGGGGTTTTATCAGCTTTATCACAAAAAAAAAAAAACCCAAACAAACAAAATCCACCATAACTGACAAAACCATCCCGTTTGACCCACGTTGAATTGGCATGAAATTCTGATAAAGTTACTTCCCCTTACTTCATGTTCATGTACGAGCTTGGAACACAATAGGATGAAAACAAGTTCAGATGCCAACGCACGGCCTGGGTTGTCCTGCTGAGGAGCAGCAGCACAGCAAGTCCAGGCGTAAGAGTTGAAAATGATCATAACTGGTATTCACATGGTCAAACCTGAGGACAAACCGAAGAGACGAAACACGAAAACCACAGAAACAAAGTGGATAGCTGCACTGAATTCTGAAGTTTCACTTCGCATGATCCTCATCAACACATACACGCAAAGTGGTCAAATTGGTCTCCAGCACATGCAGGCCTTTACCCCCCACAGTAACTTTCGTTTCCCCCCTTTGCTACTTACCAATCCAATCCACTGTCTTCATTCCACCTGTAGTTGCCACGAGCTCCTCAATTGGAAACACCAGAAAAATCAAGGGATGCAAATCAATCTATCGATTTCTTGTTTCTGGCATGACTGACATCCCTTGTTCGCAGCAGATGACAGGTAAATGTTGCAACAAATGCCAGCCAATCACGAGGATGTTAACACATCTAGGAGAATTGCGTAGCCTGTCATTCTCTATTTATTTATTTTTTTTTTACATAATATGTGTATATAATTGTGGAGAGAGAGAGAGAGAGAGAGAGAGAGAGAGAGAGAGAGATGAGATATTATGATAAGAGAAGGCTGTTTCTGATTCAGTTGCTTCTCTGTCTGCTATTCACACGTTTCCTTTTTTTTTTTCAAATCAAAGAAGACAAATGTTGTCAAAAATGGACCCCCCACACCCACCCCCCTTATCATATGCTGCTTCCCCCTGCCCCCTTAGTACATCGTTACAGAACTGCTGTCTGTAAGTGACAGGCATTCTTCACACATATTTTCCACATGACAGTTCGACAGTCATCTGTAGACTGAAAAAAAAAAAAAGAGGAATCAGACGAAGGCAACTGTCTACACGGGAAATTCAACAGAAAATAATTTCACGCCTCCTCACAAATATTCCAATGAGAAGATATAACATTACACTGAAAAAATACAACACACGCACACACACACACACGCACACATTTATGACTATGAGACAGCCCATACAAGAGGTTATCACAATAAGACAGATGTTGCACTGGCACTCACACTATTTCATCATCTGTCACAAATACACCTTAGTCAACACATGCCCTGCGTCACTGCGCCATCAGTTCACGCCTGGCTTTTTTCTTTTTTGCTTTTCGGAGCCTCTATCCATGGTTCTGCAACAGCACAAAATCATACACGTCCATAACTGAATGTATACACATATGCACAAATACATACACAAACACATGCATGAATGTATATAAGTACACACACACGCACACACACACAAACACACGCACACACACACAAACACACACACACAAACACACACTTTTTAATTCCAGTGTTGAGACAAAATAGTGCACATGACATCTTTGAGTCACCAGCTCTAACATGAGTTTTTGTATTCTTAGAGCGCACTCCATTGGGGAAGTATTTATAGGGTCCTTTTTTCGTTGTATGTGGGGCGGGCATAAGTGTTGGGAGGGAAGATGGAATAATGTACAAAGCTTAAAAGTGATAAGGACGGAGAAAGGTTACGGTTCTGTGCCTTGATGGTTGTTAAATTGATTAGTTTTGTTTAAAAAAAAAAAAAAATTCCTTTGAAACTTTTTTTTTCTTTTTTAAATTTAAGTGCTTTGTAATTACCATTATTATTCATATAAGCACTCATATAAGCACACACATATGCACACACACACACACATACCCAAACACAATCGCATATGTATACACACACGCGCACACGCACATGCACACATACGTGTGCGTGCACAAGCATAAGCACAAACGTAAGAACTTGTAAATACTTTTATTCCAGTTTTGTTGCAAAATAACTCACACATTATCTTCAATTCACCAGCTTTAACCTAAGACTTTTTTGTAAGTTTAGATATAAGTCCAATTGGTCGGTACAGTATCAGAATTATTTTTGTTTTTCTTAATATAAAAGTGATGGAGGGGGAGGGAGGGATGGGGAGGGGATTGAGAGGGAAGGAAAGGGAAGGGGGTGGGTGGGGGGGGGTGGGGTGTTTCACTGATTTTGTTGTTGTTGTATATATGTTTTGTTTGTTTGTTTTGTTTTGTTTTGTTTACTATTTCTAATAGTGTAGTTATATACTTATTTCTTTGATCAGATATATTTTAAATAACCGCCTAAGCACCATATGTGTACACACATTCACACATACATGCACACATACTAGGAACTCAATAACTTTCAGTCACGCACTTGTCTTATTCTCTTACACACTTTTTTTTTTTTTTTTTTTTTTTTTTTTTTTTTTTGTCTAATATCACGATTAGTGGAAAGACGTTAAATGAATGACACACACACTTTTGGTCATTATGTTAACTGTTACAGTTTCCAGCAAGTAATTTATTCCAAACAGCAAAGACGACGCTGCTCGGTCCTCTTCAACAGTTATTCCAGTGACTCGGATTGACGATAAAAGAACAGCACTTAACAACACATGGAGATGAACTACTCAAGTGAGTTACTTGAAAAAGTAATTTCTGACAGAGGATATATCATTTGCAAGTTCTGAATGTCTGGGTTGTACAGGTTTTTGATTTCCATTACTTACCCCCCTACTATCCCACACAAGTGTATAGAATGCAGAGAAATCTTTAAGGAGAAAACCCTTAGTAGAAGGTCTGTTGAGACAGTTCTGAGTTTTGTTTTTCTATGTTTATTTCATGTAACAACAACGAATACTCCTTTCCAATTAACTCTTTCATCCCTACAACCCCGTTTTCCGTTTGCAGAAATCCTACCCTTTCTTCCTGCAGCCCAGAAAACTGGGCAGCACATAATCCCTCCTTTCCTTCCAGCAGTCTGGAAAATCGGTTCTCGTGGTAAGTGCTTTGAACTTCACCCAAGTCGTGTCATCGGTACATGTCATGACCGGGTCGCTCGCGTGGCAGTGTTTATGAATGGAATGGATGCCAGACGCCCCTACAGAGTGGGAAAGTAGTTGCCACTCTATTCTGGCTGGTTTGCTACTGCATATGTGGCAGTTCTCACTTTACACTTCTTTTTTTTTTTCTCCTCTATAAATCCAGGAATGAAGGGAATACTTGTATTATAAGAATCTAGGAACAAGAGGAAGTAAAGGTTCATAGAAAAGTAGGAATGAAAGAGTTAAGAAACAATTTTCTGGAGATCTCTAAACAAAGGTTCTGTGATAGGCCACACTGGCTGTGTGGGGAGGGTGATGAACTGTTCACAAAAAGACTTTTGCTGCCAGCCACTGTGATGCAGTGGTTAGCGCTGGAGGTTGCGGGTTCAAGTCCTATCAAAGTCATGTCTTTGTGGAATATTCTTCCCCTAGCCTGCTTATACCGGTAGCTGGTGAAGCTGTCACTGGCTCAAATGGGAGGACAGGATGTCATGAGGATGCATGTTCGACAGTGATGCTCAAATATTCTTGTCAGCACTGCATGTGTTTGTCGCTCCTGCAGCTGGCTGGCTCTGGGATATTTTACGAAAGGCAGTGCACACTCAAGCCTTTTATAAAGCACTAAACTACAATGGTACTCCCCGAAGGATCATTGTCACTTCTTTAAAGAAAAAAGCAAACGAAAACAAAAACAAAAAACAACCCCCCCCCCCCCCCCCCCCCCTGACTTTTCGACTTCTGCTGCCACCACAGATCATCATGTCACTACAGGGGAGATTCAACACAGATCAGGTCACTACAGGGGAGATTCAACACAGGTCACGTCACTACAGAGGAGATTCAACACAGGTCACATCACTACAGGGGAGATTCAACACAGATCAGGTCACTACAGGGGAGATTCAACACAGGTCATGTCACTACAGGAGAGATTCAACACAGCTCATATCACTACAGGGGAGATTCAACACAGCTCATATCACTACAGGGGAGATTCAAGACAGCTCATGTCACTACAGGGGAGATTCAACACAGGTCATGTCACTACAGGGGAGATCAAAGACAGCTCATGTCACTACAGGGAGATTCAACACAGGTCACGTCACTACAGGGGAGAATTAACACAGGTCACGTCACTACAGGGGAGATTCAACACAGATCAGGTCACTACAGGGGAGATTCAACACAGGTCATGTCACTACAGGGAAGATTCAAATACAGGTCATGTCACTACAGGGGAGATTCAACACAGATCAGGTCACTACAGGGGAGATTCAACACAGATCAGGTCACTACAGTTTCAACACAGGTCATGTCACTACAAAGGAGATTCAACACAGGTCATGTCACTACAGGGGAGATTCAACACAGATCAGGTCACTACAGAGGAGATTCAACACAGATCAGGTCACTACAGTTTCAACACAGGTCATGTCACTACAGGGGAGATTCAACACAGGTCATGTCACTACAGGGGAGATTCAACACAGATCATGTCACTACAGGGGAGATTCAACACAGATCAGGTCACTACAGGGAAATCAAACACAGGTCATGTCACTACAGGGGAGATTCAACACAGGTCATGTCACTACAGGGGAGATTCAACACAGGTCATGTCACTACAGGGGAGATTCAACACAGGTCAGGTCACTACAGGGGAGATTCAATACAGGTCATGTCACTACAGGGGAGATTCAACACAGATCATGTCACTACACTACAGGGGAGATTCAACACAGATCAGGTCACTACAGTTTTAACACAGGTCATGTCACTACAGGGGAGATTCAACACAGATCATGTCACTACAGGGGAGATTCAACACAGGTTATGTCACTACAGGGGAGATTCAACACAGGTCATGTCACTACAGGGGAGATTCAACACAGGTCATGTCACTACAGGGGAGATTCAACACAGGAAACACAAATTTTCCTACCACAGGTTTTTGGTGACTGTACTCGCTATCCGTAATGGCAACCAAGTTTTTACCCGAGATCAAAGATGCCTTTTCAGGGCAGTGGGAGTGACGAGGGGTTTAATACTGATGAGATCAAGGAAGATATGGATGAAGAAGTGAAGTCTGTGCCTTTTCAAACTGATAAGTGGGTGCAGTCCCAATGCGACTAGCATACCTTGTTCTATCCTTCACACTAGGAAAAAATCAGCTGCATGTTGACTCGCTTTCATCCAATGCCCCAGGAAATGATCAAATTACTGTTTGAATTGGGCAGTGGAACTGAATTATCCAAACTTGAAAATCAAACCCAGCTGATAACTGACATGAGCAGCTGAGGTCGATAATTTAGCCTGTCGCGATCGCGATCTGCTACCGATTGTTATAGGTTTTAGCTTCATTATTGGGAGCTTTTGGTGAGAGCACTTAACGAGAATGTAAGTGGCTGACTTCCTGAACACTGTAATCAACTCAGACACAGTGTTGAAACAGATTCTGAGTCATATTTGGGGATAAAAAACTGACATAACAAGTAAGATTTTTTTTTTTACTTTTATCTTATTGTGAAAGTACATCTACGCACTTGCATTATTATTTTACACACACATTATCACAAACATTTGTGTCAGCTTGTGATGCAACCACTCAACTTTCCTGTAGGGAGCAACACATGATCCATTTTACAACAAAATTCTCTTTTTTCTTTCCCCAACCAATCCATCTTCGCTGCAGCTGCAATGAAATAATTTAACCAAGCACTCTGAAACTGCTGTTGAGTAATCCAATGTTACCAGCGCTACTGTCTTTTACAGCTGTCACTTACTGATTTTACACTTAACACAAGGTTAACGTTTCTTCTTACAGTTTTTCTTTTTCTCTTCCTTTTTAGTTAATTTTGAAGCATGCTGCATATAGCGCCCCCAGGAGCCAAAGCTACTTGCCGAAAATACAGTCTTCAGGCTCAACCCCTGCCATACAACCCCTACGGAAATGAAACGTGGTCATCCTTGATCAATCTATCAACATGGTCATCTTTGATCAAACTATCAACGTGGTCATCCTCGATCAATCTATCAATGTGATCATCCTTCATCAACCTATCAACGTGGTCATTCTTGATCAACCTATCAACGTGGTCATTCTTGATCAACCCTGTCAACGTGGTCACCCTCGATCAACCTATCAACCTGGTCATCCTTGATCAACCTTCCTTGATCAACCTATCAAGGTGGTCATCCTTGATCGACCTATCAAAGTGGTCATCCTTGATCGACCTATCAACGTGGTCATCCTTGATCAACCTATCAATGGCCTAAGAACAATAGTGGACACGGGAGTCTGAGGCCAGATGGCTTGCCTCCTATGTCTTTCTTTTCTGGCAATTCCCCTGACACCTTCTCCTTCTAAACATTGCATGCCCCATGGGTAAACTCACCTGATGACCCTCCCAGTTCATCAAAAGCTGCAGGTGAAACAGCAGCAGCTTCTGCTTTAGCTATCGTTGGAGTTGCTGCAGCCAGTGCTTCTGAAACAGACATGAGCATGCTTCAAGTCACCACTAGCCATGAAGATGGACCAGTCATGCTGAGGATTTATTGTTACAGTTATTTCCATGGTTTGTTTGTTTTTTCATTAATTTATTTCAAATACAGGGCTATTTATCATATAAAGACTATTGGTGTTCCTCCCCTCCCCCCCCCCCCCCCCCCCCTTTTTTTTTTTTTTAACATTCATATTCTCCTTGGCCAAAAAAAAAGAGTTGAATAACAGTTGTTGATATCAAGTTTGTTTACCTTAATGGGCCATGCTGAAGTCCATCTTACAGTAACTAGTAAGCACATGAGGTTTTCCGATAGATGAGTCTTTCATACCCAGTTCACTGCATGATTTTGGAGAAATTCCTAGTTTCTGGCCATTTTGACCTTTTTTTTTCTCCTGTTTATTATGGCCTATAGCCCCGCTGTTATCAAAGAGGCAGACTAAACAAACAAGATTTTGCACCCATGAGTCATTTTCATCAGTCAAAGCATTCAAACTAAAACACTACTAATCCAACGCCGTTGTTACATTCCTTAGACGCAATTTCTGGACAAGAACTTTGTGTACAACTTTTTTTTGCGTATTTTTATGCTAAAATTATTTATATATTTTCATAAACCATGAAAAGAGAACATGCTGAAATCGAACAAGTACACTGGTATTGATCACATCAATAGTAAGATGCAAACAGCATCACTCAGACCCTTACTTCAAACTTGTCCCTTTTTTCACCTTTTTTTCCCATTAACAAACAGTCAGTTATGAGTCTGACGCTTTGGTAGAATTACATAAATACAGAATCACAGATGACTGATTTTTCAAATATAACTGCAGACACATCTAAATTAGTATATATACCATCGCATATGACATGTATGCACATATATGCACATGGATGCCCATACACATCAAAGACACATGAATGTGAAGCATATTCCATGTCAGCTTTCAGTGGCTTAAGGAAAAATAAAACCACACTACACAGACTGAGCCTATCCTGTACACAGCTGGGCAAAGACAATGATACAGGTACAAACCTGCAAACAGAAGTTTCAGTTTCAGAAAGGAGGCCCCACTGTTTGCCAGCAAGTCCACACATGCTACACTACACGTAATAACCATAAACTACAGTGTGTTGAGATAACAACCATTTTTTTTTTTTAAATCAGTAAACAAACGCATAATGAAACAGCTCGGAAAAGTAGGTTGTTGACAAGTCTTCGTGAATGCCTGACTGTTAAGGAAAATGCACGGATCAGGCCACATGTTGCAAACAGGACAGAGAAAACCATGAGAAATGCTGCGTCTCCTCAGTAGGAAGCATTACAGCAAACCTCACATAAACCACGCCCCGTGGACTGCTGGTCTTGCTACTGCAGCAGGAAACGAATCTAGGTGCTACAGTGTGCAAAGGAGTCTGAAAGAACACGGTAACAGTGGGGGCAGAACAAATGGTGAAACATGAAGAAAAGGGAGGGGGGGTGGGGTGGGGGGGGGGATTGTGGAATTGGAATCTGAACAAACCTAAAAGAAAGGAACCACCACCCCTTCTTGACTTATCTCAAAAAGTATGCTTACAACACACACCACCTGTTCTTTCCCCATCCATCCCTTCTCTTCCATGAAGTGAAGCACTACACAGTGTGGCTACATAAGTGCAGACGTACCGGCCTCACTGGCGGCAGGCTTATTTTTATCTGCAGACTTTTTAGCAGCTTTGGGGCTGGGCTCCTCTGCCAGCTTGTTGGCTTCTGACGGCTTCGCTGCCTCTCTTGTTTCTTCTTTGGTAGCTTTGCTTTGCTGCACAGTCAAGATTACGAATTCAGTGTATTACTAATAGCGATCACCATGATTTGGGTTGCAGGTCGTAATGTAATGACAGAGGATTCGTATGCCTGTATCTGTGGCATGCAGAGTAGGTAAAGAGTGTGTGAGTGCACACAAACATGCCGTTTGAGATTGTACAAATGAAAATGGAGATATACACATGTACGCTTATCATATTGTGCAGTCACCTCAGACATTCCCCTTAACAAAAAGCAACAACTGAGCACCGGACACTGTTTAAGACATAGTTCCAACCCCAACTAATTCCGTGAGGAACCATGTACTGAAAGCACTCGAGTGCCCATTTGAAAATACAGTTTCAATATATTCTTTCTTGCCTTGACAATCTGTATCATTGTCCATTGTGTGTTTCATGCCTCAGGTTACATCAACAAAATCTGACTAGCTGCTATGATGCTCTGGTCAGCATCGCAGGTTGTGAGGTGGGAAGTTGTGGTTTCGTTCGTGTCCCATCTGCAGTAAATATTTGTAACAATTTCCACCTCAGTTGCCTCCTATCCAGAGTTATTCAGCATGCCAGAGGGCTTAGACAGAAACACTTGAAGTAAGGAGGCAAGTTTCAATCGTTGAATACAGATCCTTCTACCTCTCATGCTTGGTTGATCTGGGGATATATTCTAAAAAGGAAGCACAGAGTACAGGATTCATGCCAAAGTGATAGCTTAGAACCCAACTAATAACAAGTTGGCAGTGAGGCAATGGGTCTATTCACTGTCTGTTTATATGAAGTTGCCAGATTCAAAGCCCCTGACTGCTCTAATAAGATGAATCCCACCCCTACTCTTTTATGCAGTCTCAGACTCTTACAGAACTCCATACAGACCTATTATCCTAAAACTGCTATTGACATACTTTTGTAACAAAATGGAACATATTTTCTACACACAGTGTATGCTAAATTCCAATTTTTTAAAATACAGTGAGGGGGACTGGGAGTGGGGAGGGGGGATACATTCGTTTCGTTATCACCTGCTATCACACTGCAGAGGCTTCTTCTTCTGGTCGCTAGCACTTGATCTTGCTTTAACCTCGATAAAAATAGGTTCTATCACAAATTACTTTCAAACTTGCTTTAACCTCGATAAAAATAGGTTCTAAGAAGAAAAAGAAACACCCTTAGGTGCTGGGGAGGACCCAGAAGCACTGTCTTCACCTGCCTTTAGAGCAGTCCTGTACCACCCTTGGAGGCCTGCGCTGTGTTGACGATGGGTACAGGTACACAAACTGCTTTCAAACTTGATCCATCAACATACTTTGGCACAAACTCATTCTCTGTTGCCAGTTTTTTTTTTTTTCAATTTTTTTTTTTTCATGGCATGTTGCTGAAGAAGCATACACTGCCTGATGTGATTTCGAGTGCAGAAGTCAGCTAGAGTTGTAGCTCTTTGTTTCAAGTCCACACCATGGTTACCCACTGTAACCTTTTCATACAATATCAACAAAGACACGTTGAAACTTAAAACGGGCTTATTTTTCTGGTGTCCCGCAAACCTTCGTAGTCGGTTACACACAGATCTCGTACAACATCCAAATCTCGCATAATAACGTACTTAATTAAGTCATGTGATTCTAATAATAAACCAGTCCAGTCTCGATATACTACAATCTCTCCCTTTGTTAGAATAATATTATTAACTAAAAACAGTAAACTTCCTATACCCAGCGTTAAAACTCATAACTTCTTTTTTTTTTTTCTTTCTTTTAAAACACCATCATCAAGTCCTAAATTCTTACACTCATCTCTAAAATTTAAAACAACCTTCTGATTCACTCACTCTCTCTCTCATTCCCCTTTACAACCCAAATTCTGCATGACATTTGAATTTAACAGCTAGTGCTCTCACTCTCCTTGTTGAAATATAGTTCCGCACAAAAAATTAAATTTCTAAACAATATTGAATAACTATCCACTCAAACAAATGAACATCATGACATCAATTTTAATGTCTACCTAGTCACAACAGTCTTTGAACTTTTCTGGTAATCTTTTCACTCTTGTGGATTGTCTGACAGGTTGCATTTGTGACTGTGCAGTTTCTATCTGTGTGTCTTGTGATTGTGTAGTTTCTGTCTGTGTATCTCCATGTTTGTCAGTCTGATCAGCTATTTCTTTTAGACTACTCTTTTGTTCTGCATCATGTTTTTTGCTTCTTTGCTTATGAATTTCTTCATGTGTGCCACATTTCTTTTGTATTGTGCACCACTGACTGGTGACTCAATCAAAATTTCTGATCCATTTCTTTGAATAACTTTGTATGGTTCTGGTTCAAAATTTGTTGAAAGTTTGTCTTGTTTTCTTTGTTGAAGTAAAACTTCATCACCTACAGCTATTTCACTGTTTGTTGCCTTGCGTTTTTCATCTGCATATTGTTTTCCCATCTCTTTTTGGATTCGGTCTCGGTCTCGAATGCTTTCATCCCATTTCAAACTTCAGAACGGAATCAATCTCCGGCAGTTTTGTTCGAAGTTTTCGTTTGTAAAAACAGTTCAGCCGGGCTTACACCTGTAGTTGGTGTGTGGTGTAGTTCTGTACGACAAAAGAATTTGTTCAGCTCTTTCTTCCAGTTTTTTTTTTTCTTCAGCTTGTGCAATTTTGATTGCTTTCATCAGAGTTCTATTTTGGCGTTCCACTTCACCATTGGCTTGTGGCCACAATGGTGTTGAAAATCTGTGTTCAATGTTATTTTCGGCCATGAATTCTTTGAACTCGGTGGAAACAAACTGTGGTCCATTGTCTGATTTAATGGAGATTGGTATTCCATGTCTTGTGAACAAATTTTCAAGTTCTTCTATAATTCTACCTGCAGTGGTAGATTTCAGAACAGCAATCTCAAAAAATCTGCTGAAGTAGTCAACGACAACGAGAACAGAATCACCGGAAGGAAACGGTCCTAATAGATCAATGGCAAGATCCTCCCAGGGACCTTCTGGCATTTTTGTTCGAATCATTGGCTCTGGTACAGATGGTTGACTGACTAATTGACATGCATGACAAGATTTAACTTGTTTTTCAACATCTTTATCCATCCTAGCCCACCATACTTTTGTACGGAGTCTTTCTTTTGTCTTAGTAATCCTTGGTGACCCTCATGAGCGATTTCAATCACTCTTTCACGCAAACTTTCCGGAATGACAATGCGAGTTCCTCTCAAAATCAGCTTTCCAAGACAGGTAAGTTCATCACGCAGTGTTTTGTATGCCACATTAGGACACTTTTCCCACTTTCCTGTCTGAATACACTCTCGAACTAAACCTAGCTCTTCATCTTTTCCCGACTCTTCCTCTATTTCACGAGCTGTCATTGCAGTTGGAACAGCTTCTTTTGCACAGAAATAAGCATATTCCTCCGCAACATCCTATCCTGACATGTTTTGTTTTCTGCAACAAGTCTTGACAATGAGTCAGCGATATTCTGAGATCCTGGTTTGTACTCAACCTTGAACGAGTAACTCTGCAGCCTGAGTACCCATCTTTCAATTCGAGCTGATGGTTTTGATCGCAGCGCGAATAAATGAACTGAAGAGGTCGGTGATCGGTTTCAAGTGTAAAATTCACACCATACACATACTGATGAAACGTTCACAGGCCCACACTATAGCGAGAGCCTCTTTTTTCGTCTGTGAATATCTACGTTCAACCGCAGTCAGACTTCGGCTTGCATAGAAAATGACTCGCTTCACGCCATTTTGTACCTGAGTGAGAACACAGCACCTAATCCTACTGACTAGCGTCTGTGACAATCTTTGTCTCTGCGTCTGGATCAAAGTATGAGAGATTTTCTGACTTTGCAAGGTCATCTTTCAAAAGCTGAAATGATTTTTCTTGTTCCGGGTCCCCAGCGAAAAACGACATTTTTCCGCGTCAATTTCTGAAGCGCTTCTGCTTTTGTTGCGAAGTTCGGAATGAACCGAGCACTGAAATGAGCCAGACCAAGAAAACTTCGGACTTCTGACACGCAGGTTGGTCGCGTCGCATTTTTCACTGCTTCAACTTTGGCAGATGTCGGACCAATTCCTTTTTCCGACAGCATGAATCCCATGATTGTAACTCTGACATACGGTACACGCACTTGTCTGCGTTCAAAGTCAAACATTCTCTTTTTCAGTGTTCTCAAAACTGCATCCAGTCTATGGTCATGTTCTTCTAGTGTTGTGCCATAAATGATTATATCATCTGTCATGTTGCGCTGTCCTTCGCAGTCTCTGAGTATGTTTTGAATGGTATACTGGTATATTTCTGGTGCGGATGTAACACACAAACATCAATCTTTTGTACCGAAACAAACCCATATGAGTCGCAAATGTTGTGACATGACGCGATTCTTCTTCCAACTCGAGTTGGTGAAAACCCCATTTTAGATCAAGTTTTGAGAAAACGGTGCTACCATTCATTTCAAGAAGTGTTCCTCGATTGTCGGAATCGGAAATCTTTCGCGTTCAATTGCCTCATTTGCCTGCCTCATGTCAACGCATAAACGAATGTCATCTGTGTTTGCTTTTGGCACGACAACAATTGGACTAACCCATGTTGTAGGACCACTGGCACGTTCAATGATATCAAGCTTCTCTAGCTCTGCGATTTTCTTTTCAATTTTCGGACGAAAACTGAACGGCACGCGTCTCGCATTTTGAACAACTGGCTTTACGCTGGGTTTTACATGCAGTTTGATCTGTTTATCTTTCAGTTTTCCAAGCTCTCCAGAAAACAAGCTTTTGTACTCTGCTTTAAGTTCTGGTTTTTCACTGACTGAACATGTAACATCTGGAGGCAAACCAAGTTTTTAGAACACCTAACTGTTCTGCAGTCTCCCTTCCCAAAAGAGAAACATTACTTTTTTCTTTTATCACTATGAATTCTGCTGTGTTCTTCTTTGTGTAACCTGAAATGTTTACATCTGCTGTAAATGTACCAACAATTGTCAATGGTTGTTTCTGGGCAAACGCAAACAGTTTTCTTGTTTGTCTGTCTGCTTTCTTTGTAGTGTGACATTTCACTTTCTTCATCTTCATGTTTTGCCATGTTTGCCTATCAACAATATTACAGCTTGCTCCTGAATCTACCATCATGGGTACACATACATCACCAACAACCACATCCATCATGCACTTCCGTCCACTTCCATTCATAAATGCATAATCATCATCAGAACCAAAAACAATGTCATTCTCTACAGTAAATGTAAAGTCATCATCATCATTGTTTGTATCGTTTGTATCGTTCTGTACAGTGTTCACTTGCTTTGGCTTTGATTTGCATACACAAGCAAAATGTCCAGGTTTCTTGCACTTAGAACACGTTTTTCCCTTTGCAGGGCAGCCTTATCTTTAGCAAAATGACCTACTTTCCCACATCTAAAACAAGTTTTTCTTTCCCATGTGTTCCCTTAATATCAACCTTTGGATTCTTTGTTCCTTTCTTACTGTTTGTACCCATACCCCCTACAGCACCCACAACTGTTTCAGAAACACCACCCCCCATCATTGTCTTGAACTGTGAAAGGGCTGCTTCATGGGCTTGGGAGATTTCTAACAGCTGTTGCAAGGTCAAGTCCTTTTTCTCCAGTAGTTTTGCTTTTAATCGTCTGTCAATACACTTGTCAACACACTGGTCTCGGATGTTTTCTGCCACCTTGTCGTCAAAGTTGCAATTAGCTGCTTGCTGACGAAGTCTTGTGACGTATTGTGAAGTTGTCTCGCCCTTTTTTGTTCCATTTGACGAAATACGTGTCTCTCGAACGTTTCGTTTCTTTGAGGCTTGAAGTAGGTGTCAAGAGCATAACGGCTTCGTCATAGGATGCACCTCCTTCCAACGTCTCGAAGATCATTTGCACTTCAAGTCCAGCACAATGTAGAAGTAAAGGCTTCTTCTGATTTTCTTGCACATCACCTCTAGCTGCTACATAAAGTTCAAAGCTCTTTTTCCATCGAGCCCATCTCGTTGAAACACTCGAAGGATCGCCTGCTGGGTCAAACGAACCAACACAGGGAATGTTCGCAGCCATCTTTGTAGATCTAGATCTCTGACGCCGGTACGAGTTTGACAAAAATGTCCACTAATCTGCTGCCGAACGAAGAAAGCACTTGCCGACTCGAAGTCTCGTCTTTCACAATTTTCCTCGTCGCCAATTTGTAACCTTTTCATACAATATCAACAAAGACACGTTGAAACTTAAAACGGGCTTATTTTTCTGGTGTCCCGCAAACCTTCGTAGTCGGTTACACAGATCTCGTACAAAATCCAAATCTCGCATAATAACGTACTTAATTAAGTCATGTGATTCTAATAATAACCAGTCTCGATATACTACACCCACCACAAATGCAATTACCCCTCAGGAACAATCATCTCCAGAAATATTTTCGACAGTTACATTATTGTTTCTTTTTAGATTGTCATATTCGTTTTGTGCTTTCTGGGCATAATTTTGAGAGTTTCAGAGACAGACAGAGAATGTATTTTTCTTTAACCACAAAAATTCACACACACACACACACACACACACACACACACACACACACACACACACACACACACATAGTTTTCTCTCAGTCTTTCACACACACACGTTTAGCCCCGCTTCTCTAAATCTATGTAAACAAAATCATTGTGCATTACATTCAATGGAATAGCTCTATGTTTTTCATCACCTTCTGGTGGTAATTTGTTTCCAAATGGGCTCCTAAACGTGCGCCTGCAGACCCATTACTCACGTCCCGTTGGCACAACACACACCATTTTTGTCTTAACATCATCATTTTTTTTTATTCTTCCCTAAATCTCTCCTCCTTCACAATCGCTTCCATTGTTACTCTAAAATCATCGGAATTTGCACTGTTGATAATTGGTTTGGACTCCTTCCAAAATGGGTCATTTTCTGTTTCTGGTATTTCTGAGAAAATAAGAATACACACAAGTTGTGATACATTCTTGGTGGAAAATCCCCCCCCCCCACTCCTTCTTTTTTCGTTTTTTTTTTTGTTTGTTGTTGTTTTCAGAAATTCTTTTTTTTAACTGAAAATTTTCATGTCACAACAGAAATCAAAGGACCATGATATGCCCTGAGATAATCTATCTATTTAAACCAGGGTTCATACCAATTAGTCAAAACAAAATTCCATACTTTTTCCATACCTTTCCAAGACCTCAGCAATATTTTTCCATGACCAAAATCCAGGACTAAACCCATCCCCCATCTCACCTCCCACTCACCCCTCATATATATATATGCGCGCTTCACACACACACACACACACACACACACACACTATATATATATATATATATATATATATATATATATATATATATATATACACACATACACTCAAAAATGATACACACACAAATGCAAGTGAACACAACAGAATGAACAATTCACTTACCAATCAACGAATCATGGTCACATTGCCGGCACTTGAATCACACCATCATTTACAGTCACAGTTCCTTTACCATTAAATATAATTTTAAGTTTACACAATTCTACTCACACCTGAAAATGTATCTTGATCCCAGTTTTACTTTTTGATTTCTTCCACTTTCTTATTTATCAGACTTAAGCAGGTCTTCACACAAATTTCCAGTTTCCTCTTCTTTGTTCACACTGCCAGCACTCGAATCACACTCTCATTTAACAGTCACAGTTCCTTACCATGCAAAGAGTAGCCACTTTGATGTAATGTAAAATTTACACAATCCCACTCACACAGGTCTGAAAATGTATCCTATCCCAGTTCTACTTTTTTTTTTCTTTTCTTCGACTTTCTCATTATCTGGGGCCTCAAGAACAGAAACTTCAGCTGTCTTGTCCTTAGCAGATCTACAGAGAGCATTTGATTTCGCTATGAAGGTGAAGTTTTGTGTTCTTTCTGCTTTCTCAGCAAATTCATCAGCAGACTTAAGCAGGTCTTTGACACAAATTCTAGTTTTCTCTTCTTTGCTTTCACTTCTTCAAGTTCAGCAAGCATTGCCTTTCTCTTCCCTGCAGCCTCTTTTTTCTCCTGTTCTTCTCTCTGTTCTGCCAAATACGAATGTATCGTGATTTAGCACTGGCTGCATAAGCAAGAAGTTTTTTGCTAATTGTCACTTTGCTTGCACCCCCAACACTGGACAAGTGATCAGCAATTATTCTTAGAGCTGTGACAGTCCTCTCTTTCATGTTGTCAGCTGCAACCTCCTTGTTAACAGAGAAGCCTCTCTCAACTGATGCCTGACCATGGGACAAAACCAGCACTTTTCTGACAACATTCCAAGATTCTTCCACTCCTTGCGAGCTGACAGAACAGAGAAGAAGAATGTATCAAGTCTGTCTCTATCTCTGTCAAATGACAGAACATGTTCATTTCCTGCCATCTCAGAAGCAAAATCTCTATAGTTGCTGAGGATACTGTCGCAGTCGTTTTTCTGATGCTTCCTCTGTCCACCATATAATCAAGGCATTTCAACAAGTTCTGTTTTGCTGCTGTTTTGCTTGCCACAATCTGAGCTGGTTTCAACCAATCAAGAAAGCGAACAAGGCCATAGCGAATAGGGTTTTTTTCAAGCAGTTTTGTCACAAGCTGGATCAGAAACCTCTGGTATCAAGCTTGATTCTCGCATAGTCTGTTTCTGAAATAGTTCCCCTTCTCCTAAGATCCTTAAGATCTCTGTTTGGAATGTATCCACAGTTAATGTTTGCAATGTCCAAATGCAATTTTACTGTCCGAAAGATCCTTGATCTCCCTTAACATACTTCCAACACTTTCCACTCTTTTAACAATCTCTGACTTCATGAACCTCTCCAGAATGTTCATCACCACCAATTTCAGGTCTTCAGCCAAGAATGGCAGCATGGGTTTGTCAGTCTGATACTTGGTCAGGAAAGGTTCAATGAGACTGGCAACAGAGATGAAGATGTTCAAGCGCACTGTGAACAAAGGATCACCTGCAGCTGGCTCTCACCTCACTGAATGACTGTCTGTGGGCATTTGTTTTTTTTTCACAACTTCATTCACAAATGTGATAATATGAGGCCACATTTCCAACACTCTATTGCAAACGCTCACATTTTCAAAGCCATCTGTGAGAACAGAATTTCTTTGGAAAAACAGAACATCCTGTCAGCTGTGTGAAGTCCTCTCTCCGAGCTGGTGAATCCTTAAACATCCAGTAAAGAGAGTTTAATTTATGTTCAATGTCCCAGCCTTGTGTGTTGTAGGCAGACCTAAATGCATTATGCACAATGTGCAAACCACAGCTGCCAATGTTGTACAGGCTTTCCCTGTCTCCTTCTCTATGTCATCTTTCAGCTTGTCATAGGTTGCCCAATTGACATTGGGGCCATCCATTGATAACTGCAAAATTCCTGATTTCCCCAAAATGCTGCAGCAATCTTCAAGTTCAGTATACAGGACATCAGCTGTGGCATGTCCCAAGAATCGTGAAGTCAAATAATGAGTTTTTACCTCATTTCCATCCCAAAACCGAACATGCAGGTCCAACTGCTTTTGCTGGAGTTGATGATTGAGAGTTTCATCAAACAGGAGAACGTAATCCTCTGCATTTCTGGCCCGGGATGTTAACAGCTCTGAGAAGTAAGGTGCAATTCCAAAAGTCGCTAAATACCTTGCTTTGGTTTCACTGCACTTAAATTGTTGTGCAACCTCACATGCTGGAAACACATCTTCCTTAAAATATCTCCTACCCCTCCAAAACTTTTGAAAGAAAAATGTTTTTCCATGGTGAACATGGTCCAATACACCTCAGCTGTAAGTAAGCAGATCATTTGGTGACAGCCTTGTCTAGCGTGCTCTGGATGCTGGATAAATCACTTGCAGATGTAGGTGGTTCACATCCTGATGCTGAAGTGGACTGCTTAACACCTGAGCTGGAAACAGAAAAAAATGTTCAATGCCATTTGTAACTGTATACATGTTTTCATAATATATACTCTGTGTGTGTGTGTGTGTGTGTGTGTGTGTATGTGTATGTATATATATATATATATATGTGTGTGTGTGTGTGTGTGTGTGTGTGTGTGTGTGTGTGTGTGTGTGTGTGTGTGTGTGTGTGTGTACATGTGTGTGAGTGTGTGTGTGTGTGTGTAGTGGGTTTATGTGTGTGTGTGTGTGTGTGTGTGTGTGTGTGTGTGTGTGTGTGTGTGTGTGTGTGTGTGTGTGTGTGCGCGTGCGTGTGTGTGTTGTGTGTGTGTTTTTAATCAGTCAGCAAGACAGACAATGCAGTCAAGTGAGAGACAGACAGACAGACAGAAACAGAGACAGACAGAGGGAGACTGAGAAACAGACAGACACAAATGGGCAGATGATAAATTTTTATTTTGTTTCATGATGTTCAAAATAATTGCACACTAGCTATGTTTTTTTTTTTTCTCCTTTTCTGATAAAAAAACACTATTTTAACTTCCATATTTACTTAAAAAAAAACCTCACCTAACAAATAATTCCTTAGTAGATACTGATCATGTGTGTGTGTGTGTGTGTGTGTGTATATATATGTGTGTGTGTGTGTATGTGTGTGTGTGTGTTTACTTATTATGCATCTGCATGCGTCTTGTTTTGCAGATTGATTAGAAACTAGCAACTAACTCTTCTCCCCTCCCTTGCCCCTCTGTCCCTATCTCCCAACTTCAGAGAGACTGAGACAGACACAGACAGAGATAGACAAAGATAAAGACTGAGACAGAGGGAGAGATAGACAGAGAGAGTGAACATCAAAAACATGCATCCTATTCCCAATACAAGGACCCACTTTAAAAAAAATAATAAAAAGGAGCTAGGAAGCCCCGTGAAAAAAAAAAACAAAAACAAAAAAACGGGAGGGGAAGCGAAGAGAGAGAGAGAGAGAGAGAGAGAGAGAGAGAGAGAGAGAGAGAGGGAGGTCATTCTGGTCTTCAACTTACCTCCCACTGGCTGTAAAAAAACTCATTCATCGTCATCGTCGACCCTGTTGACTTATTCGCAGCCTGTGCCAGAAACACGTGTTTCTTCCCCGACATGTGGCTTTTCAAGGCCGCTTCACCCATGTTGGACACATCAAAATCTTTCTGACACAGGCGACAACCGGCTCGAAATTTATTGCCATCCGATGCTTTTTTCGATCCAGTTCTGGTACTGGCTGTTGGTCAACCACGCTTGGCTGAATACACACTTTCCCATTTTTTTAATCTTGCCCTGCAGGCGCAAACGATGGAGAAAAAAAATTCAGAACGGAAGTTGGGGCTGGAAAATTGCGCACATGCACACTCAACGCAAGGGAGACTACTCGGACGGCAAAATAAATAATTCTGCAGTTCGGATGCGCGAGTGTTGATGGGGTGGCAAATCGACATCGACCTTTTCCGAAATTTGATGTAAATAATTTTGTTTCAGTTCATGGCTTGAACGTTCACGACAGAACTCTGGAAATTTCATGACTTTTCCAAACCCTGCTGGGTAAAAGCAAATTTTCCAAGACTTTTCCAGCCCTGGAAAAGCCTTTCCCATTTTTCCAAGACTTTTCCAGACTTCCAGGACTCGGTACGAACCCTGTTAAACACAATAAAATCACACGTTGGCCCTATGACAGCTGGAGAGAGTCAGCATACAGAGTGAACACAATCACATATCAGTAACAAACTGCTGCTGGACTGTAGCACACAGTACCTGAGGAACATTGGAGGCACTTGCAGAAACGGCCTCTTTTGTTTTTTTTCTTCTTGGGGCTTTTGCCTGGCTTGATGTCTGCGTCTGAACTGCTGGGGATGGGGGGGGGGGGGGGGGGGGGGGCGGGGGTGGCCTCGGTGGGTTTGGGTGCGGCCACTTCCCCTTCTTCCCCGCTGCTGGCTGGCTTCTTCTCTTTCTTTTTCTTTGTCTTTTTCGTCTGCGCCACTTCAAAGTCCTAGACCAAGAAATCAGACACAGTTCCATGTGGGTCCATCTTTTGAAAATGAAGGTAAGCCGACTGGCAGGATCACAGAAGCATCCCTTTTGTAAATAGATGTTTCATATGTAAAATGTTTAAGACATCTTCCATCTACAGAAAAAAAAAAACATTCTTGCATCACACAAAAACAGATGTTTAACTTTCTTTTTTTTTTCACAAACATCAGACATTTCTGATAAGAGACCTATCACTGCTATAATTAGTTTAACCAAACTGTGTCTGAATCTACTACAATCTAATGACTGTGTCCAACAGAAAATGGGAAATGTATTGCTCAAATTTCCTGACCAACATTGCGTGTGTCTGTATCCCTTGGCCTGATTGACACCTTGATACATTTTGAAAGGAAGTGTAGAGTACAGCAAACTTTCCTACAGTCTCCACAATGGAACTCAATAGCATTATCTTCACCATCCTCACTGTTATTTTATCTTTTCTCTTCCAGAAGGCAACTCAAGATTAACCCATTTCTCAGGTGCATTTGTAAAGTCAACAAAATCTGTAAGGTCATCAGGTGTCATCAAAATCTGTGCAAAAGCCAACACAGACTGCCAATTCAACACCATTGCAATAAAGAACAACGACGCTAAAGCGAAACGGAAGAACTGGATGGTGCATCAAACAAACCATTTGCAGATTAGCAATTTAGGAATAAATGTTCATTGCAGTTCACCATCAGTCCATGGTAGATTCTTTTCGTATCCTTTTCCTTTTTGTTTGTTTTTTTTGGGGGGGGGGGTTGCCCCCACTCCCCACCTATCAATGTCAATTGTACTTGGTCATAACAGAAAACCCATCAGGTCTTGAATATGACCAGGGTCAAACAACTTTCATGCCTCCCTCTCCTAAGAGATCAGTACACCAAGACAAACAGAAGAAAACTGTATTAAGTACACACCAATAGGTACAATTTCATTTCTGTGTCAAATGCTGCTTATCTGAAAAATCATCAAGCAGAAGTCTAGACCCCCCACAAACCTCTATGGGAAAGAAAGGATTCTAGGAGTACACATTTCTTATCAATTCATGCTCCTTGATTTGTTTTCTTAATCCCGCCAGCCCCCTCCCCCTTCCTGCCTTCCTCTACACTTTTCTGGGCTCCTACTAAAGAAAAGCAAACACCATAAATTCTAAGGGGGCCCTCCCCCAACCTTCCCTCAGAATCATTTTGAAAGTTGCTTTAAAAATTGCGCAATCTTGAGCACCACTGAGTGGCGTATTTTCACTTCAGGGTCCAAAAACAAACTAGGACCATTTGTACAATTTTGCTTAACCTGTTTCACATATGCAGCACCCGACCTTAACCATGCAGACAAAACGATGACTGCTCACGTCTTGTGAAGAAGTTTACAGAAACCAGATATTGTGCTGTCTGTTCCCTGTATGCTAGTATGCCAAAAAAAAATAAACCAGCGCCCTGCAGATTCCACTGCTACTATTTTTCCATCTCCCTTGATTTGGGGGGCGAAGGTGTGTGTGTGTGTGTGCTTTTTGTGTGCGTGCTGGACTTCACTTTCACCTCCGCTTCTCATGTGTACATTTCCCTACAAGTCAATAACTGAAAAGAGAGGGACCCCTGTGTATCCTTCTCTACTCACTTCACTGTCCATCGGCGCTGGCTTGATCTCCATTTTGGTCACAGGATCATCAGCAGGAGCAGCAGCAGCAGCAGGGGCGGAGGCAGCAGCGGCGGCGGCACTGTTGTTGCTGTCATCATCTCCCCCCCCGGCAGCTTCCACCTTCAGATCCTCCGCCTGCTTGGCCTGGAAAAAGCGCCACACACTTGGTGAAGGACTGTCACCCAATGAGGCTGAAAGTGTGACTAAATAAATTCATGTAGACTGGTACATTTTGCATGTTTCATAATGTATTGCTTCATTGTTTTCTATCCAACTCTGACTTTTTTTTTTTTTTTTTTTTTTTTTGCATGCCACTTCCAAATAAACAAACATGAATAAGCAGACAGTGAGTTTGGATATCGCAACATTTCAAATCAAACTGAAACTGCAAACAAACTTCTGGGTTTACTTTGTGGCTAAAAGGAAGCTAGAGCAAATGGTTCCTCCTTTGTTCATGAGCAACTGTTCTTCTTCATTGTTCAGAGCAACTGGTTCTTTACTAGTTCAAGTGCAACTAGTCTTCCCCTTACTTCACTGTTCAGATTCATTCTGACATAAATTCACCAAACAGACATTCAAACGGACAAAAATTTCAATGTTTTACTTTGTCTCTTGGACATCAGGAACTTGCAAGAAATGGTAGAACTACACATGAAAAAAAAAAAACATTCAAGCACACATGCACACACACATCTACTCATGCCCCCTCCCCTCCCTCCCTCCCCCGCCCTGCCCCCTTTCCTCCCCCACCAAACACAGATATGCATACAGGCATACCAGAAAATCAAGTTTCCTGCATAATCATTGTTCCAAACTTCAAAAGTGAAGATAAGAATACTCTACAAGCCTAGTGAGATTCCTTCTAACCCCTTCATTGCACCAGCCTGGAAATTTTCCATGCTCAATCTGTGATGTATTCTGCACATCAACAACGCAGAAAATTTTCAGGGTGGCATCACCATGTAGACAAGCCAGCCTTACTGGTAACAACTGAAGGAAAATAACTCCAAAGCTTCAAGTCAGTGAGCAAACTGTCATGATTACACTAGAGTTCTTTACAAGATAAAGTGAACATTGTCAAAGAAATACAGCACAAGGATGCGCCCCCACCTGTTAGTGACGAGGTCAACAATTACACACACACACACACACACACACACACACACACACACAGATTATTATCATTAATACTGGACCCAAAGACTAAAATTAAAGTAAAAAAACAAAACGTACACAGCAAGTTCTAAACGAAAAGTAAAAAAGTAAAAAAAAAAAAAAAAAAGAAAGAAAGAAAAAATGGGGGGGCATTAAAATAATGATCCATTCTTCAAACCTTTGTCGGCTTCTTCTTCTTCTTGGGCTTTGGCTCTCCGGCGGCGCTGGCACTCCCAGGCTCAGCGTCTTCCGCTGGTTTCAGCTCCTCACTCACAGCCTCTGCCTTCTTGATCTCCTCCCTCCACTGCTGCCCCTTCCTCCTTCTTGGGCTTGGTCTTCTTGTCCTTGCGGGACCTCTGGACCTCCCACTCCCCTGAAACAGGTCAAAGGTTCCCCCGTCACCATGGGTCGTCACAAGCGATGGGACAGTGGACCTTGTTTCAAAGGTTAAAGCCCAATGATCTGGTCTTGAGATCTACAGTAGCAAACTGCTAGAGGTTAAATACGTCCAACTCCAAGGCATTCATTATGGGACACAAAACCGAACGCTTTCTTCCCAGGAGTTAACTTTCCATGGACTGAGTCAGGTGTCTGTTTACTGCTACTTGTTTCATAACCAGATTATAAAATGTCATTCATTCAAACTTCCACATGCAAAAATAATTTACAAAAAAAAAAAAAAAAAAAAAAAAAAAAAAACCCACACCTAACAGTTAAGCAGTCAGACACATGTAAAAGAAGCTGCATTCCTGATTGGGGCCGGAATAGCTCAGCTGGTAGAGCGCCGGACTCGTTATCCTGGGGTTGCGGGTTCAAATTTCGGTACAGGGGGATTTTTCCCTTAGAGTTAACATTGGTTCGGACTCCATTCCCATACAGTCCTTCGAATGAGACTATAAACCGAGGTTCCGTGTGTGAACGCATGCACAACATCTTGCACACACGCAAAATCCCATCACCACCTTTCGGAAGGGAAGGCCAGTTTGGCCCTTGGTATGGATGACACGTTACACATAGCATGCACCTTCCCCAAAGATGGAGTATGGGCTGCCTTAATGGCAGGATAAAAAACGGTCATATACACAAAACTCCACTGCCTGTCTGTACATGCCGTGTCTGCAGGAGTATCAGCCTGCCTACGCAGAAAGAAAGAAAAAAGTATTCCTGATCTACACTTAACATCTCACAAAACTGCCACACACACACTAGCACACGCACACATGCTCACGCACACACGCTCACGCCCACACACTCATGGAAGAAGAGCCTACTCTGACCAAACACAGGAGACATACTGGTCACCACTAGAGGCAGTCTGACACAGTGCACAACATCAGTAGTAAACACCATCAGTGCATAGAAAGGTTTAGTTATAACAAAGAAATATTACAGAAATATACCCATGTTCTTCATCAAGAAAACCAATACACATGCTTAAAGTGCTTTCTTTTTTCTTTTTTTTTAAAAATCTGCAATAGATTATGAAACTGTTTTTACGATTAGTGGTGCACTTTCAGTAAAGCCACGGCATTTCATTGGGTAATTTGAGAATGTTTGGTGAACCCACCTTCTCTGTGAGAATCCTAAGGTTTAAAGCCAGACAAGAAAAATTCATGACATGCGAAACTTGAACCATACACTTGCCTGATTTGGGTATGCATCTAACTCCCTGTCTCGAGTTCATTCTACAGGGTACACTGGATGATGGACAATCCTTGAAGCTAACCAAACAAGTCCTGGACCAACAGTTTAAAGAACTAGACTGATTACAATACCTCTAAACTGTTATGCAAGGCTGTGGACAGACCCCTGACTGACAAAACAACTGTTCAACCTGCTGTCCCAGAATAATAAATTAACTCAAAAAGGCAACAGCTCTGTAACACCTTTTAAATGTGTTTTTTTTTTTTTTAAACTCTGTATCAAGCTTTGGTTTAGACTTTATTCCCATTAGCATTTGAGACATGGAATCTCATGGGACAAAATCGCATAGTCCACAAGCAATTCCAGGTAGAAACGAAAGAGAAATTATAGGAGACATAATCATGCAGTCTACAAGTGATCCCACACAGAAAACAGCAAAGGAATGATACACTGAAACAATATCATCCACGTCCTTACGTGATCGCACAAAGAAAGAAGAGAGACACTGTGCATGTCTGAATCATGTAGTAGGTACACAAAACACCTACCATCATCTTCCTGGGTGACCTTTGCATTAACCACTTTGTCCTTGACCACCTCCTTGGCCTCCTTCTTGCTCTGAAATTTGGAATGTGTACACAATGCAGATGGGTCAATCTGTCATTCTATCTGCGTTTGTGTCAGCTTTTCACACGTTGATGACCGGTCAATTTGTGTCAATTTGTCACACAATGCTGACTGGTCAGTTTGTAAACACAATACAGACTGGTCAGTTAGCAATACAATACAGACTGGTCAGTTTGTAACACAATACAGACTGGTCAGTTTGTAACATAATGCTGACTGGTCAGTTTGTAACACAATGCTGACTGGTCAGTTTGTTACATGATGCTGACTGGTCAGTCTGTAACACGATGCTGACTGGTCAGTTTGTAACATGATGCTGACTGGTCAGTTTGTAACATGATGCTGACTGGTCAGTTTGTAACACAATGCTGACTGGTCAGTTTGTAACAAATACACTGGTCAGTTTGTAATGAAATACAGACCGATCAGTTTGTCACACAACACAGACTGGTCAGTTTGTAACGCAATGCTGACTGGTCAGTTTGTAACACAATACAGATGAGTCAGTTTGTAACACAATTCAGACAGGTCAGTTTGTAACACAATGCTGAATGGTCAGTTTGTAACACAATACGGACTGGTCAGTTTGTTGTAACACAATACGGATTGGTCAGTTTGTAACACAAGGCTGACTGATCAGTTTGTAACACAATACAGACTGGTCAGTTTGTAACACAATACAGATTGGTCAGTTTATCACACAATGTTTATCAGTAAGCTTGGAACACAATGCTGATCAACGTGTCACACAGTATAGATCAGTCAATTTCAGAATTTGTGGCACACAACAGACTGGTCAATTTGTCACACATATAATACTCAAGCAATTCTGAGCCTGACTGAAATGCAGGACTGGTTTGTTTTCAATGCTCATAAAACAAGTTTACCAACTGCAGATTAATCATGATTCATAGTTTACAAAATCAAATGATGTTATCAGAACACACAGGGTTAATGGACTGCTTCCTAACAGATGTTTCAGCAAGGTTCTTCTCATCAGCATTGTCTGCCTCAGGCGAAACTTATAAACTAAACTAAACACAACATCAGGGTTATATAGCTTTATATATAAAATGGGGAAAAAAAAAAAACTAAACACACACACACAAATTTCCTAAATTATATCTGAACTGATTCTGATACACACATATACATACATATATACACACAGATACATATATATATATATATATATATATATATATATATATATATGGGGAAAAAATATTTTAAAAAAAAAACCAACAGATTTTCGAAATCTGAACTGATTCTTATCCTCAATGTTCTTTTCCATGTTCACAGGAAAGAGGGAGAGAATGGTGGAGGCTAAGGGGGTGGGGGTGGAGGGAACAGGGGAAAGGGAAGGAAGACTGGGAATGCCAGGCTGGAGTTTCGCTGATCATATTTCTGACTACATCATCATTCACTAATCAGTCTTTTTTCCTTTTCTTTTCCCCTTACTTTCATATTCAACAATATATATCTGAAATAATCAGCCCCAACAACTTGATGTTTTCCACTTTATTAGACTTGACTGGACTGCAAATTCATTTGTGCTTGGGCCATATAAAAAGGCTCCAAGACAGCCATACATGCATGTTAATTTTCATCAGAGAAATGGAAATTGTAAATGTGTCATCGATGGAAAGACCAGCTATTAATTAAGAGACATTTGCACACAGGTCATTTTGGCTTTGTCAAGTGAAAAACAGGCACAATGGTGTGTGTGTGTGTGTGTGTGTGTGTGTGTGTGTGTGTGTGTGTGTGTGTGTGTGTGCACGCGCACAGGAATGGCCAAGGGAAGTAACTTCTCTCTGTATAAAACCTGATAAATTGCTTAAATCCTTCATTTCAAGAGGATCGACAAGGAATTCAAACTGCCCAAGGAGAAACAACAACTGTCTTGCATTTGTGAAGAGGATCTGAAATTCGACAAATCAGCAGTACACAAAATTATGTTCAGATTTAGGAATTTTTACTGTGTCCCAAGAAACCATAAAGTTATCTTCACCTGCTGTGTCAAAGGCTTAAGGAATGCATGTGTGTACACGACTGTCATAGGACGGTCTGTCTTTATCCACAGATTAGCTTCACTTTTTTGGTTTTCTTCATTATCAGCACATTACCGACACACATATGGAGCCAAATGCAGACATATCCTCCTACCTCCCCCCACCCTCCGGCCCCCAGACTGCTGATGCATTCATGTACAAGGCTCAGTAATATGTCTAAAAAAAAAAAATAATCATAATGATAATGAATCAAAAAGAAAAAGAGTAAAAGTAAAAATGAAATCTAATTTAATACAACATAACAAATCGAATCAATAATCCCAACAGAATACATGAAAAGGCATCCCATATCACCAGCAGTGGCAACGGCACCACTGAAGACAAACCAGTATCTTTCCATGAATTCCTAGGTCTTCAGTTTTCTGGATATCCACCATCTCAAAAATAGTTCTTTCAACAATTGTGTCACAAACTATGAATAAAATAATGGTAATACCCTAAACCATAATAATTATATGCACACCAATGGCAAGAAAAAATGATAAAAATAAATACACAAATAACTGGATAGAAATAAAGTAAAACATAAAACAAAAAGGCACCCATATATATATATATATATTATATATATATATGGTGCCTGTATATATATATATACATATATACACAGAGCGAGAAAGAGAGAGAGAGAGACAGAGAGTGAGGGGTAATATCTGGAGTACAGGGGTCACATTCACTCACATTGTTGATGTTGATTCAATAAACGGTATGCACAAGTTCCAGAATGTAACTTATCAAACAATCAAACAGATGTAAGTTGTCAAACGATCCATCTTTTATTGTATTATATACAAAATATTTTTCAACACTCTATCTCTATATGTCAAAACTTTCTTAAATACTCTCAAGCTAGAATATATTATATATATATATATATATATATATCATATATTTGTAAATTTATGTGAAAATTGGCAAGGGGAATAATCAAGTCTTTAAAAGCATCAGTTCTGACCTGCTATTTCCACCCAAAGAGACAAAAAGTTCTCAAAGGAGATGAAGTAGCAACCCAAAAATTTTCACAACAGCTAACTACCCAGAAAGATGATTCAATGTTCTTCCTCTGCACCAAAACAGATACACAGCGACGAGTCACTGCACTTACTATGATGAAAATAGATATTGAGACTTACCTGTGCATGGCTGATTTGCCTGGCCTTTCTACCTACCGATCCACCCATAGTCACTGTTTTCCATAACTCCAGACCCGCTTGTTCAGACTGATTCTGCACTTTGCTTCCATACCAGTTACGACTTGGGAACATTCAATTTGCAATATTATGCTCCACCATTATGAAAAAACAATGAGAAAAACAAATGTGGATTTTTTTAAACCTTGCAGTTGCACCAAGTGTGACTGGAAAAAACAGAGTGACAGCATAGAGAACAGTCCATTTTAGGTAACTGTCATACAATTTAGTGACACAATTATCACTGAGGTGACAATGATAAAGTGGCAAAGACTTTAGTGATGTAAGATGTGGTTAAGCATGAGTAAATCAAGTTTAGATTGATGTTTGCAGCTTAAAACAAAAAACAAAAAAAAAAGAAAGAAAGAATAAAAAATACAAAAATGAAAATGAAAACAAATATAAAATAAAAGAGGGTTGTTAGCTTAAACACATAAGTCTAAAAAAAAATCACACGCTCACCTTGTCCTTCTTCACTTCAGTCTTGACTGCCTGAGTCCTGGTCTCAGCACGGCTTGCCTTCGGAGTGGCTGCCTGCTTGCTGGCTTTGGGGGAGTGGGACCTGGGAGAAGACTCCTCTGGCACCGGTGCGGTTACGGTCTGTCCACTGTTTACAGGCTTAGACTGGAACACAATGAATTACCTCTGACCCTCTGTCCGCAGAATTCACATTTACTGGTAACTGCCCATCTTTAACCTGTTCATCTGAAAACTTCAAAATTATCAGTTATTGGTATTGCATACCAATGCAGTTTTCATTTGACTGGATGTTCCAGCCTTGATATGGCCCTTTGCAGTCGGCTGGGCTATAAACAACATTACCTACCATGATCAGCTAGACTAACGCCTGTATTACTGTCATTTCATTTCACCACAGGGTGAAAGTGAAAAGATACTTCTGCAGCCTCAAAACTAACAGTCTTCCCCAGAATACCACTGATGACACATGAAACACTTCCATGACCAAAAAGTGAAGGAGCTGACCCACAAGCTTGTGGACGACTGTAAAGCATCTATGATGAACAGGAATGTAAACAAATATCCAATAATTGCACAACGTCTAACTCTAACATAAAGTCACATGATCTGGTATTAAAAACAGAAAACGACAAAAAACAAAACAAAACAAACAAAAAGAAGCTGTTAACATGAACAAACTCCACTGCACACTTCTAATAACAGTAGGTCAGAATCATTGCTGCACAGTGACACACTCTCTGTGCACCTCAAATCATTAACATCTGACTATACTCTCTATCAACACATTTAAGTATGGTTGAAAAACTGAATTGGAAGAAAGCCTTTTTTATATAGAGCACTCCGCAGAAAGACTCATAATAATTTCTTTCTTGTCGTGGGAAACTTGAACAGAAAAAGATACACCTGAAGGTGTGGGTGGAACCCAGAGAAATGCTGTCCTCAACTGCCAAATAAACCAGCTGGTCTGGCGATACTTGATAATATTAATATCCATGCTGGACTTACGAGTGGGCAGGCAGGCAGACACTTTAGTCTACTGGAAGGGGGGAAGGGGGGGGGGGGGGGGGGGGGGGGGGGGGGGGGGTGATGGCTCTTGTTGCTAACAGCTGCAAGCTCACCCTAGGTAACAGACTCTTCCCCTGTACAAGATGTTCTGGATAGTGTTCTGGATGTCATCCACTGATCCAGTAATGAGACACACTTTAAAAAGAAAAAAAAAAACAGCAATGATCATGACAAGGTATCAGTAACAACCAGACTAAACCACATGTAAGCAAGACATTTACGTACGGAACTATATAAGATAAAGTTGGATGGAGACCAAAGGATTCTGGTCAACCACTGTTGAACCAGTCAGCTGGATGTGTAAAGCCAAGGGTGTGCACACAGAGATGACAAGAAAGTAATGTTCAATGGACGTCAATCTGAGTAAAGCTATTGATGGGGAGAAGATGAGAGGGAGGAGGGAGGCTGGAAGACGGAGGGGGTTGGTTTGGGGTGTTGAATATAACTAAGCTGAAGGAATCTGAGACTGGCATGATGTGTATACGCTCGAGATCCCCCATTTCACAGGCCCCTGTGGGCAAATCTGTGGCTATATCCCTTTCTACTAGGTTTAAAAACAACAACAAAATTTGGCTGTAGATGACTTTCACATAATTTTATTTTCATTCCAGCTGAGTCTGAACACTAGACCTGATGATGGACAAAAAAGTCTCGGGAGGTTGAATGAACTGGTACTGAGCATTTTTTGAGAAAAACAGAGAAGTCTGGAGTAAATGGTTGTGGAAAAGAAGTTCTTGTATACTTCACCCTAGAGTGGCCATCCTTTGGTTGGTCTCCGAAGGCCCGGTGTGCTAATCATGAATTAAAACCTGATAATCCTAACCCTCCTCAAATTCCATCTGCATGAAAATTATTCTGTAGTAGTAGTAGTAGTAGTTGCAGGCTGGCTCAAAGCCTAGGCCTTCTGGCCTTTTTACACCTCATTTTTCATGTGTTTAGCTTTTCTTTGGGTCTGAAAAGCATGCCTTATCATTTATACTTCGAGCAATTATAATATGCTTCAGTTGATTTCCTGATTTAAAATTTTGAGTTCCGAGTCACTGTCCAGTAGTAGTAGCAACAGAGACTGGCATTTGGCCTTTGGCTTCGCGGGCCTATTTGTGTCGCCTCATTATTTTTCAACTTTGTTTAGGTCTGACTGCATGCCTATCTTATAAAACAACATTAGGCCTATGTTCAATCTACACTAAGTCTAAAGAAAAGACCTTTCGGTATACATTACATATTCATGACAAAATGGCCTATTTGTGTTGCCTCATTATTTTTCAGCTTTGTTTAGGTCTGACTGCATGCTTATCTTATAAAACAACATTAGGCCTATGTTCAATCTACACCAAGTCTAAAGAAACGACCTTTCGTTATACATTCGTGTCAAAATGTTTTCCAGTATATGACTTTGAAAAGAACTGATGGTCGCTATATCATTAGAGAGCCTCAAACGCATATACATTTTAATACGCACCTTCGCTTTTTTCCTTTGCGTTGATTCTGCTTGCGTTCGTCTTCAAAATCAAAGCTGGGGGGCTGTACCGGAGACTTAAACCCGAAGAAGAGAAAAACCAGGAATGCACAGACAATAACGGTGCAAACTGGCACTGCAACATGCGCTGACGCTATTTCTGTTATTTCCATGCTGATTTGCTTCTCCTTTATGTATAACAGCCAGAAAATTTAGAAAAATATGTGTCACATATGCTACTCTCGATCAGCTGAATCTTGAACGAGCACCTGCTGACGTGAATTGCTTTCTACGTCACCAAAACTTGTGAACGCTGCGCCGTTTTACCCAACAGATTAGAACAACCCAGAAGGGTCACAACGACAATGAGCTGAAGAAAGTTATAAGAATTTCTTAACACTGCCGGTGTGTTGGAGATATATGATGATGTGAATGATTGATTATTTAAATCATCAGGGATGAATGCACTTCGTGTGTGTGTGTGTGTGTGTGTGTGTGTGCTGACACATCCACAAGCATTTCAACTGTGTTTCTATCATGACAACAGTTTCTATGTCAATTTGTTCGTATTAACTCATGTCATAATGTCAAGCTGTTCAAGTTTGGTTCATATTTACAGCTTGATTTGAAAATATATTTGAAAAATAATCAATTCTGACATTTCTGAGACTGGATTGTGTTTGTACTACAACACATAGCATACTTTAGATCTATATGCAATACAGAACAGACAGACAAGTGCTTTTTTTTTCTTTAATAAACTTCTCCCCCTTCAGATGTCACAAATAACACATTAAAAAGTTGCATAAAGTTGGGGGTTGGGGGGGGGGGGGGGGGGGGGGGGGTGTGTAATGGGACTGGGGGATGAGGGAAGAAGTGAGCTTGACCTCTTCATCCACAAGCATGGCAAAGTGATTATGAATGCAGCACTGTTAATTGTGATAGATACAGATCTGCATGCTGAAAGAATGAGGAATGAAGGATCAAATGCTTACTTACCATCCAAGGTCTGAACCAAGAGCAGACTGTCCCACTATATCACCATGGGGGCATCGAGAAAACAGGAGTTAAAAAAAAAAAAAAAAGATTGAACTATATAAAGGTCTGCTTGAAAGAAAGAAGGAGGCAAGGAGGGATCGGAGGAAACAAAACAACAGAAATTCCAGACTTAGTAGTGTAATGATGTGAGTGTATGAATCCACTTCTGTAATTGTAGGTTGACAGTGTCGCACATCTTGCACCTTTTCAATGGAATGATACACGATAGCAATATTGATACTGACCATCCTGTGTGCCATGATGCGAGATTTTCCACTCCTACACAATCTGTAATATTGGTCAAGGTTCAAACTTGACTGATCAACTTATTGTTCCATTGTTTCAGTAAGGGATTATAGGATATGGATTTAAAAATTCTTTCTTTCTTCTGTGGGTGTTAAAGTGGCGAATCCCCTCCCACCCCCCCAGAGCCAACTCTGCAGACACCACCAATTAAGAAAGTGCATGTATGAAGAAATGTGTTCACATTACCGTTATGATCTGTACGTAAACTGGGTTGTGTTCACATGCTCAAATCCCCAACTTTGTATGGCATGATTGCATTTCAGTGTCGCCTATGAGGCATCACCATGTGCAAATGACACAGGCCGGATCCACTTAAAGCCAATTTCAATGGAGTGATGTCTAGTGAAAAGCGAGTCAGTAAAAACGACATCAGCTACTACAGCGGCACCCTACTACAGAGACAAAACTGGTTTGTTTCTCCCATGAACAAGCAGTTGGATCCTTCGCGCTCGTACATCTGTGTTTTAGCATGTGTGTGTGTGTGTGTGTGTGTGTGTGTGTGTGTGTGTGTACGCTTGCTCATGCGCATGAATAAACACACACTCATGAGTGCATGTGCACATGCATACACACTCACACACACATGTATACACACGCACACACATGTATACACACGCACACTTGTGCACTCACTCTCTCACTCACAAGCATGTGTACGTGTACACACACACACACACACACACACACACACACACAGAGTAACACACACACAGATCAGATCACTTTTTCTCTTTAATAATACCCAACTTGAATTCCCACACCATCAACAGCAATTACTGTTTGGTCTCTAAAAAAAAAAAAAAAAAAAAAAAAAAAAACATTCCACAGAACATGGGATTTCATGAACGCAGCATGCCGACATTCACACTGCTCAAACACCACCACAATCATTCACACAGCTGCAGACTTCCTCTGTTTTGTCACTGTGCAAACAAATATGTATATGATATTCGTTTACACAGCTGCAGACTTCCTCTGTTTTGTCACTGTGCAAACAAATAAGTAAATGATATTCGTTTACACAGCTGCAGACTTCCTCTGTTTTGTCACTGTGCAAACAAATAAGTAAATGATATTATGCAAGAACAATGTCAGTACATGCTGCCAGTGTTCACAAAGAAAATCCAATATCACTTCAGATAAAGTCACACAGATTCCAGTGATCGACAATGGGGCAGCTGGGATAGCAACCAGCGAGATATGCATGCATGGGAGATGGGATATCATCGCCCAGTGATGACCCTCGCTCTAGCCAAATTTGGATGTGTGTGACAAGTGATAGGTGTGGTGGGGGACAAGAGTAGGTGGGGGAAGGAGGAGGCGGAAGAATAAACCAAGCGGAAGTTCTGATCAAACTATGATATGCATGTATACATAATATGGCGTATACATGTAAGCATGTGCCTTGTGTAGAGAGGATGAGGAAGGGAGCGAGGGAGCTCAAGAGAATGAGAGAATAAAAGTAGGTATTGGGGAGCGAGGGGTGGGGGAAGGGATGACAGTGTGTCAGGATGTCAGGAAATTATGTTAAGCCTAGCGCTGACTAACTTCTTTTGTTCTGTCACTTTATTTTGTTTATTTATTATTTTCAGTTTTGTTTATCTATTTGATTTTTGTCAAAGCTGCCTGTCTTCTTACTCTCTCTGTCATGACATGCACTACCATTTCCTTCAGGGAGGTGGGGAGTGGGGGGGGAAGCTCATGTCTATAAAAATACCAAAACAGATTTAAAAGTACATGAATTGTGCACGTTTCTTCCTTGAGCAGAATTTTTGTGGAGAAACTCACATCTCAGCATTAATTCACATTTTATCACAATGGATCTGGAAGCCTTTCAATATTCAAAATGCAGAAGATTAAAGAAAACGGCTATAAAGTTTATACCATAAACCCATGCTGTTATCAACTCAGTATCTGAAAATCATATGTTATCAGTTTCAGTTATCAAAGGCTATGAAGAACACATCACAACGGGATGATTAATTACAAAGGGCAGCGCAGCAGGCCACTGACAACAGGTATGGATTTCAGTCACTTTCACAGCATGGAAGCAAGGAAACAAACACACACAAAAAGTAAGTGTTGGGTCCAGCGTAGACAAGAGTATACCTGACAGACACCTCACCTCTGACAGCACCTAACATGATAGTTTGAGAGAATAAAAATTTAATGCCCTATAACTTTTGGCTGTCATGGACTTCGGAATTGTTGACAGTTAAGTTACTGGAAACTCAGTTGTTCCGATTTCTTGCCCCCACTTACTGGGTCTTGATCAAGATTGCATCAACAGATGCAAAGATGCATCATGTATAGCAAAGTGCATTTTACCCCAAAACAGTCAAGTTAAAATTTTCATAAACCAGAATGGATTGTCACCAGCATTATTACACAAACCCCAAATCTGGTACAGCTGAAATTTGGCTAACTTCAAAACTAACTTTAATTTCAGGAATATAAACTCTGAGGATTCTGGGGACCAAACAATAAATAAAACAGCAGACAAAAGCAGGCAGACCTCTCTCTGGCTCAGACACACATGAGACTTCCAGCAAACCAATCACTCTGTTGATCCTAATTGTTAATGGACTTAACATCACTTTTTTGTATTTGATACTTGATGTTGGGACCACCAGTTTAAAATGCTTACCATCACAAATACCTTAATTTAATAACACAAAACTCAGTATCATCGATTGAAATTGAAATGCTTGCCATCACAAATAACTCCTCAATTTAAACAAAAATCATTATTATCGATCAAAATAAAGAGAGAGTGTGTGTGCACATATGCACACACACACACACACATACAGAGTAACACAAACATACACACACACACTTCATTCACATACATACTGTCAAAGAAAAAAGTCCACAAAAGAATCGCTGTTCGAAATCCCCTCAAATTCAGAAATAAAGAATCCATACAGTAAATTTTTTTTTTAAATGTACATGGCACACTTCCCGACATTATTACTGCCCTTTAAAGATGTTAATACTGAAATTTCATCTGCAAAACTTTTCAATACATGTGACGATAACAAAACAAAACAATCCAAATCTAACAGATTAAATGTAACTTTATGCTCAATTACTTTCCCTCCTAGTAATTAATATTCTGACATTTCTGACAGCAAGCAACAGGGGAAAATTTGTATTTTAACTTCCCAATAAAAATTATTGATCAATGTATTAAATTAATTTATGACATCCCTCTACATACACAAATGAAAAATATCCAACACCCCCCCCCCCCCCCCCCAAAAAAAAAAAAAGCAAGATGAGGAATTCAGAATTTCCAAAAATTGTTTGACTTATTCTGATTATCAGAGCAAATATCCCTAACTTTCTCTCTGAGAAAGACTACACCCCCACACCCCCTCTCTCTCACGCACACGTACTAATGGGGGGAGACACACATACACACACACACACTCTGCTGTATGCATCTGTCCATTGTGTCTTAATACATGAACAACAATTTAACAAGATATGAACTAAATAACCATACAAAGACAAACCCTTGTGCATGCAAATTGAATCAAAATTGTAATTCTACAACTACATATTTTATCCTATTTCAAATACAAAGAAAAAAAACACGGATTACAATTATTGCAGGAAGGGAACGGGAAGGGGAGAGGTGAAGGAGAGGGAGGGGGCGAGGGGATTTCCCTAAACTACTAATCAGGCCGAAATACTGTAACCTGTCACACACACACACACACACACACACACACACACACACACACACACAAGCCCTTGCACTTAAGCAAACTTGTAATGATTTGACAGAAAAAGAAGGGAAAAAAGAAAAACCAGCAAGAAACAGAAACACCTGGACTAGCAAACCAAATCAGGTCTGACTGACACTGTATACCGCACTCAAAAATTCATCACAAGTGAAAACTTATTTTCCTGATATAAGACATTTTCATTTCTGCAAGAGCAAAAGTCTTACTCTCGTATCTTTCTTTTACATTATGAAACAAACGACAGGTATATCTAAAAAAAAAAAAAAAATGATGACAGTTTTATTTCATGTAGCATACACATTAAAGGCACACCAATCTGACAAGCTCATCTTCAAACAATGACGTAAAATAACAGCAACAGAATAGGGTAATTGTTCATAAAAATCTGAAAAAGTAAATGACTTGAAGAAAGAGGGAAACTGACCAATCTGAAAGACACTCAAATGTTACAGAAATGATCTACGACAGTTTTACTACTCTTGCTATAAAGCATGGAACAGAACAAGAAAATGCCCATGCAATAAACTGGATTCCCATAGCACATTTCAAAAACCGGTACACATATGAACATTCTGTGTATGTGTGTGTGTGTGTGTGTGAACTGGGTGCTACCCTGTGTCAAAGTGTTTTTGTGTGTGTGTGTGTGTGTGTGTGTGTGTGTGTGTGTGTGTGTGTGTGTGTGTGTGTGTGTGTGTGTGTGTCTGTGAGTGTATTTTTTTAACTGTATGCTACCCTGTGTCAAAATGAAAACTCTTGTGCCATTAGTTGGGGCCAGAGTATCAAATTATCACAATATGTGGGTAACTTTGCTCCATCGCTCGATTTGTTTTGCTCTTCTCATCAACCAGGCCTAAAATGAGCTGTGGGTATGAAAAGCTAGTTAGGTAGAAAAAAAGCAACTTTTCTTTTTGATTTGTTTTTATACTTAAACAGCGCTTCGCTTCCTCCTCATCTGGTTGTTCTGCTTTCTTGCCCGTTTTCCTACACAAAAGAAAAAGACATTTACCCCTTGCCTGACTGTTATGTTTGCACAGTAAAAAGGGACTTCTCTCTATTCTTGCATGGCTCTTTGGTTCACAATCTCTTTTCTTGTATGGCTGTCTTGTTGGCCATAAAATGGGACCTTTTCCTTTCCCAGCTGTTCTGCATACCCTGTACGGCATGGAAAATAACCGCAAAAAGATTTAGACACACCCCTCCCCCCTAAAAAAAAAAAACAACAAGAAAAAAAAAACTACACACACACACACACACACAAAAACACACTGACTGAAACCATTTACTGTCAGATTAACATAGTGTTGTACTGACATTTAAAAAATCTTAATAAATTAAACGAGAAACGAAAAATAATACAAATAACATCTGAATGACATAAAAATCATAAAGGAAAATTAACAAGGAAACATTTAATATTTATAAGTAAATAATAAAATCAGAAAATTGTAACGATAAAACAGATTACTGAAAATAAAAAATCTCTCTCTCAGAGCACCATAAAAAAAAAAGAAAGAAAACACACACACACACACACGTACACACACACAAATGAAAATAAACATGCATAATGTTTAAAAGAACCATACAACAAATGAACAAGAAAAGTAAAATACCTGTTAAACAACCAACCAACCAACCAACCAAACACCAACGGTTATACTTTTCTACATTCACCATGCATGACAAGCAGAATTCATCCAGCTGACTGATTTTGTAAAACACCAACTTCAGCATAAAGTTTACAGTCTGCATTTTTTTCAAACAGCTTTGCAAGTCTTCTCTGAGCTAAGAGAAAGAAATATGTCGGATATTTCCCCTGTTTCTCTTTATCGTTCGAATACATAAAGAATAAATACATTACAACAATGTGTCATGACAATGAAACAGAAAATTATCTTAGCCAAACCAGAAAATAATGTAAATCAAATACAAAAATAACATTTTTATAGAAAAAAAAAAAAAAAAAAAAAAAAAAAAAAAAGAAAAATGCACATCAAACTGAAAATACTACATAAAAGATCAAATCAAGGGACTCAATGTCTAAAATGCCACCCAAAAGGTACATACATATTTCAATTAGGGTTGTTAAATGCATACATTTTTATTTAGTATGTAATCATATATACATATACAGCATTCTAGCAGATCAACTTTTCTGATGGGACTTTTTCATTCAAAGACGAGCAAAATAAAAACACAGTAAGTTCAACCATCAAAGGAAAGGGCGAAAACCTTACGACATTAGAGTCTGTGTCCAAATTCAGGCACATGAACATGTGTGCGTGTGTGTGTGTGTGTGTGTGTGGGTGCGTGCGTGCGTGCATGCGTGTGTGCATGCATGTGTGCATGTGTGCGTGCGTGTGTGTGTGTGAGTGAGAGAGAGAGACAGAGAGAGAGAGAGAGAGAGAGTGTAAGGGAAAAGGGACTCGATGTTAAGCACTCTGGACACTAATAAGAGGGTGCTTCGAGATGTAGTAAATGTTATAAGAGTTGTCAACGTGTTTGTCAAAGTGAGGAGTATCTTGAAGGGTTCACAGCTTATTCGGTCCTGTATTCACCACATTACAAGCAGTTCCAACCAGCCACTGAACTGCTCACTCTGACTTTGTCAACTTCAACTTGTCAGCTGGCCAAGAATGTTATCTCACACTGATTAACCCAATCCAAGGTGACAAGCAGTTGTTCACAGTGACTTTGTACCCTAGGACAAAATCCATGTTCTATTACCCCCCCCCCCCAACCTCCCCCCTTCCCCACCTGCCACCCATTCTCTTTATCCTTTGATTCATCCTCCCACCCCATTCTTCATGCATGGATTCAAGCTATTTTTTAGCTTATTTCAGTTATCACCAGTAGAGAACATTCACATGAAAGAGGTAGGTCAACTCCTATAAGAAGAATTTTGATCGTACATTTGATCTGTTGTAGAGTCACTGTCATATATCCTGATAAAAAAAAAAAAGCACAATTACACTAAGTGTGTTGATGTAACACCATGACATAATTATGTTGCTCATAGCTAAGCCAACCACACACAGCCATATCAGTTCAACAAAGTGTACTGAAAGGTATGGGAAAAGGACAGTGTCACTGTAGCTGGACTATTTCTTTTATATAATTTACACAATAATCCTAGCCAGAAAATTATCAGCAATAATAATTTTTTTTATTATCTTCCTCAAAAAGTACAATCTTCTCTCTGTCAAGACTGGCTGAAAACATTCACACCGCCCCAAACACTGCAAGATACCATTTATTCTACAAAGGAAGCATACCATTAAACGAGAAGCAACAATATTTTTTTTACAATTGTTTCTTAAAATGTTCCTAAAATCACATCAGCTTTGATATATTCCATTAAGCTGTCTTTGAAACCATACAGAAAAAAAAAAAAACGGTATGCTATAGGGTTTACCCTTTCTAACCTCCATACACTACTGTGTTCTTTATAACACTGACACTGACTTATATGCAGTTCCACTGAACTAAGGGAATTTGGAAAACAAACAGGAAAACACAAACATGACACTCATTCTCATTTCTAGCTAGAAGGCTAGCTGACTGTTTGGGGCCCTGTGAAGGTGTGACACTGTGAAAACACAATCACAGAGTCCTGGAAAGTCAGAGAAAACACACACACACACACACAGGTATCCATTAAGTAGACTACAGTTCATACCATAGTCAACTAATCTTTAAACATCAGAAACATAGTTATCATAATGCATCAGCAATATCGTAAACAGTTACCTACTCAAGCAGCAATTGAAAGAAATACCACACAAACTTCTGCACACATTTCCTCTCCTACTGAACACACAAAGCAAACACAGCACTGCTTTTGGTGGTGATACACTCAGAATGCCTCATTTACTCAAGTCTTTACTCTCTAAACAACCTACTAAATCAGCACAGTTTAACATGGGTTGCCAGCAACAAACCTCCAAATAACACCCACTTGGTCAGCATGTAAATACATATGAATGCTTTCATTACATCAGAATGGCATAATGTCCAATGTATAGTAGAGCAGGGTCACAGACGCATAAAATCCAATATGGCAAGACTTGCTGCTTGTAAGTTAACGGGTGGAAAAAAAAGAAGGAAAAGAGAAGCATAGTTCATAAAGTTATCACAATTACAGCACACACAGACCCTCAGTATTCCATTTCATCAAACAAATGGCTGACCTGTTGAAAACAATGACAAACAAACTAAAAAGCAAGGAAAGAGCACGATCGTGATCACCCTCCATTGAGATCCAAGACGTCCCTGTGTACCGAGATTGCTACTGCCTGATGCTAGTGCTTGTGCTGGAAGTGGGGAGAGGAAGGGAGGGGGGAGACTTCCGTCGGAACGTCACGTACGTGTACATCAGGCTGCCTGCCACACTGGAAGCACATCAGACATTGATTAACTAGGCTGCTGGTTGGGTGATGCCACATTTTGATCTGCGGTGATGTAACACACACTGGTTTGCTATGCTGGTGATCAAGTCACGTGACATTGGTTTCCTCTCATGACAACTGGATGAAGAGACACTAACTTGCCACCATGAAAGATAAGTGATATGACACTGATTCATCAACTTGACATTTGGGTCATGTGACACTGATTACTCATCATGGCAGTGGGGTGATGAGACACTGATTTCTCATAATCATCATGACACAGGGGTGATATAAAACAATTTTCTCATCATGACAGTTGGTGAAATGACGCCGACTTTTCACCTTGACAGTTGGATGATGTACAGACCTGTTTACCCTAAAACTGCTATGAGTAAACTTCTATACATAAATGAGTGTATTTCCTACAAAGTATGTCTACACATCTTCCAAATTTTTGTAAAAGCAAGGGTGGGAGTTGGGTGGGATGCGGGGAAGTGTTTGACTTTTATACAGCAAAAGATACAGTGATACCTTATCTCCCAGTAACTGCAGTAGAAATATTTCTCCCAATACAAATCACTTTCAAACATGATTCATCAGCATATTTGGCACAAAATCATGCTCTCTAACCAAGGAATTTTTTTTTTTTTTCTAAACAAATATTTCAGGGCCTATAGTCCTTCAATGTATCTGCATGTCGTTGAAGACTCAGATGCAGTCAGACACGATGTCATGTGTACAAGTTAGCAAGAGTTGTCTCACTTTGGTCAGGGCACATGATTAACACAATGGTTACTCACCACAAGTATATTTGCCACCCATGATCTTAGCCTCTAATCTTTTTTTCCACAATTGTTTTTTCTTTCCATTTTATCATATTCATCCCATTTTCACCTAATATGTCTACAAAATACAGCAAAATCATAAACAGGTCTGGTGTGACTGATTTATTATCATGATAGATGGGTGATGTGACACCAATTCTCTTTATGACACTGAGGTGATGTGACATTGATTTATCATACAGCTGGATGATGTGACTGACTTATCATTATGACATTTGGGCAATGTGACGCTTGCTTTGCTCTTACATCAGTTGTTTGATATGACACTGATTTAATCATAATGACAGCGTGGGTGACATGGCTCTGATGACCTATCATCATTACAGTCACATGACATTGATCTGTCATCGTGATATGAGCGAATAGTGATTTAAGTTAAAACCTTAATTCTTCAGGAAAACGTAATTCCATTGCACCTCAAATTTTCACTATTACTAGGATGCCACAGGAACATGTGCATGTATTGTTGATAAGCATGTGTGCATGTGCATGCGTCTGTGCACATTCATGCTTGTATGAATATACAAGTGTGCGCGTGCGTGTGTGTGTGCATGCGTGCGTGCGTGCGTGCGTGTTGTGTGTCTGTGTATCTGTGTGTGTGTGCTAAAAAAAAAAAAACCCTCAAAAACTAGCTGACAAGCACAGAAACTCCACTGTTTATAGAACACACAGACAGGGAGACAAGTCAGTTCAGGTTGGTTGTAGCTCAACTGACCAAGAAGTGGTATCAGGGCTGCATGAGACCTACAGAAAAAAACTGAAACACACACACACACACACACACACACACACACACACATGCACGCAGAAGCACCAGACATTCTTTACAGCTCAAAAGACATTTACTGTTCACTTTACCTTATATTAATACCGATGAAGTTGGTTAGGCTGAAGATGTAGTAGTTCTCCACCAATCAGGAAGCCCAAATATGTCACCAGCAGATTCTGTGGACAGATGAAAAACAGGAGCATTTTGATGAACTATTCATCGACACAATGACTGCGCAATGCTTGTGATGTGACTGTGAACTAATACAAATGATCAATACTGAGGAGATCATGGTGAGAATGGTAAATGGATGAGACACTGATGATCCACTGACATGCCTATCCACAGAGATAAAAAGAAAAAAAACAGAAATCATGTTGACTGAGAAGAAAGTAACATGCGTGCACATCTGCATGCGTGAGTGTAAACCACTACAAAGATAAATTGCTTAGGAAAACCCTTTGTTGTCTTACACTTTGGGGTTTGTTTTTATTTGTCTTGCTGATTTTCTTTCTTTTTTTAACTACATACAAGTAGTAGACTGAATGTACAGACAGACATACTCACGCAGTCGCAGTGACTCATGGACTCACTTTGAGGACACCAACGATGGTGGTGGTGAGAGCAGAGTTGTAAGCAGTACACAGAATGATAGCATAGTTCAGCAGGAAGCCCATGACACACGATGACAGGAACCCCATCAGGAACAGGGGATCCAGCCAGTTCTCAAAGGCTATGGACTGAAAATGGAGATAAGACAGATGAACGACAAAACATCAATGTTTGAGATGCTAACATGAAAAAAAAAAAAACTTTTTACAAAAACACAATTGTTATCTGAAAAACACTGAACAACATATGTGTTCTTAGTCACTAGTCACTCTGGTGCGGTGGTCAGCATTACAGGCATCAAGCTGGGAGATTGTGGGTTCAAGTCCACCACAGACATCTGTTTCTGGGAATTTTCAACACCAGTCAGCTGTCACTGCTAGCATTAAATGTGGTCTGGGTGCAAATGGGAAGGTTGGAGCCACTTTCTAAGTCTCATCCACACAATGGAGGGATCTATAAGAACGCTGCTTGGATCTCCGGCACAGCACTCCAGGTATCTTGTATTCATGAAGCCCTGTCATATACACTTACACACCATCATCTTAATAATCTCCATCCTCACTGTTAATTATTAAACAAAAACAAACCACACACACACACAAAAGTCTCACATTCTGCGACCCTTTGTGACCTCCTCTTCAGAGGATCTGGGTTACTTCGTCTCCACACCCCACCACGCTCATGAGAGTTCGAGTTGTGGCAGATCCAGTCTTAATTACATATAAACATGCACTGAAGCATGCACAACCGACCCAAACCATTTTATGCAAAGCACTTGGGGCTGTGTGAGTGCAAACACCCACTTGCACCCCATGTAACCCACTGCAGCTGTTGTTCATACACGACACACCTGTGCATGCCACTGACACGTCAGAGACCTGTCCCCTTCAAGCTCACCTTCTCCAGCTCTCCGGACAGGTAGGTGGCGGCCATGCAGGGTATCAGCATCAGCAGACTGTTGTAGTACAGCAACCCATACTTGCCCAGATCCTGCACACCATCGTACAGTCACTTTACCGGGTCAAACCCACATTTTTTTTTTTTTTTAACTCTGTTGTAGTAGTCTAGGAGTGTGAGGCCCACTGTGGGGTTAAAGAAAACATGGGAACACACAAATGAGTGCAGAAAATGATGGCCAGAGAGTAACATTCATTCAATATAAAATACAAAACAGGCAAGTGAATTTTCAAAGAATGTTTGTTGCTGGTAATGTCTGAAAAGGCATTTTTGTAAAAAAAAAAAACCCAACTCACTTGTTTGTTTCACATTTTGAATTCTGAACTCTTTCATTCCTACTTTTTTTATGAACAAATACTTCCTCTTGTTCCTAGATTTCATAATATGAGTATTCCCTTCATTCCTGGATTTAGAGGGGAAAAAAAAGTATACATGAGAACTGCCACTGTATGCAGTAGCAAACCGGCCAGAATAGAGCGGCGACCACTTTCCCACGCTGATGGGGCCGTCTCTGCCATCCATTCCATTCAGAAACACTGCCACGCGAGCGACCCCGTCATGAAGTGTACCAATGATGCGACTCGCGCAAAGTTCAAAGTGCTTACTGCGAGAACCGATTTTCTGGGCTGCAGGAAGGAAAAGGAGGAATTTTGTGCTGCCCGGTTTTCCGGGCTGCAGGAAGGAAGAGTAGGACTTCTGCAAACCGGAAAACTGGGTTGAAGGGATGAAAGAGCTAAACAAAGCATCGTTTTCTTTTGAATTCTGCCTGTCTCAAACCTGGTCAGTCAGCCAACTGTGGGGCCTTTGCATCAGAGCTCACATTACAAATCTGAAGGTTAAACAAGAGAGCACACACACACACATAAACAAAAATGAAATAAAAGGAGAAAAGACCATCCTAAAATAAGATCATATCAAGCAGACTGAAATAAGACTGCCGTGCCACTGAAAACAACAGGCTAAAGTAGACATAAATTCACAGAATGCAGAATAAGTTTTATCTTACATACAATACCAATGAAAACAGAAGTAACTTACCTCTTTATTTTCCTTTTTTTTTTTTTTTTTTTTTTTTTTTTGCTTTTCTCCTACCCGTTAATAAGTCAAAAGAAAAAAAAGAATCAGATAACTTTTTTTCACATTGCATTTCTCCTACCCCATAGCCATCCAGAGAATATCATGTTGTTCATTTTCATTTTTGTCTCTGTTGTTTGTGGTGTCTAAACAGAAGACATCTTCGTTGAAAATTCACTTACCTGTTTTGAACTGCATATTAAATATGTGTTCCTTCACATTTGTTTTGTGTCTTTTTTCTGTTCTGGCTAATGGTCATATTTTTTTTTTCAGCAATGTCCTGATGAATCTTTATTAATGGTTATATTGATCAATATCAGTCTCCCCCCAAACCCCCACCCATCCCTCTCACCTCATACGGATTCACCCCTGGAATGTAACTGTGTATGTATAATTGTGTGCGAGTGTGTGAAAAGAGGTGGAAGTGGTGATGGGGAGAGGGATGGGAAAGAATGTGTTTGTGTGTGTATGTAAGACTGTGTGTGTGTGTGTGTGTGTGTGTGTGTGTGTGTTGTGTGTGTGCATGTGTGTGTGTGTGCATGTGTGTGTGCATGTGTATGTGTGTGTGTGCAAACGCACACACGCATGCACTCGTGTGTGTGTGTGCACTGTGTGTGCGTGCATGCATGCGTGCGCGTGTGCACATGTGTGTGCTTAAATAAACTGCATGAGACACAACTCAATGACAAGGGTTTTATCGCTCCAGGCGACAAAAACTTAACAGCACATATGCACCACTGCAAGGAGCAAAATTCAACCACAACTGTCTCTTGTTCTTCTCTACCTAAACCTTGAAACTGCAGCCTTCATTTTGTGAAACAGAACCAGCTTTAAGATGATACTGTTTGAAACTACCATCAACTTTCCCATCCCCCAGCACCCTGCCTATGGTCTGGCAAGGGTCAATGCACATGGTTGTACCTGCGCTGCACTTGTCAATTCCGGTTCAAATCTTGACCACATGTTACCTTATCCTGTGCATAGATAATAGGTAGAAGGAGAGCGTTTTGAAGCTATTTCCTTCTTGTATTGAGTGCTGCTTCGAGTAAGCACATTTGGAACAATCTAGTGAGTTTTTCTCAGTGTTTGCTTTACGACACCATGAACCAAGGAAGTAGCCTTACTGTGATGCAAGTCTTAGATGAAATCCTAAGGTCCTCTCCTGGCTAATAAGTCAGAAAAACATTCAAAAAAAAAAAAAAAAAACCCGACCAGCTGACAAACAAAATGACTCAACAGCTCTCCAAAATCTGACAACTACATAAATAAGGGGAGATGGAGCGGTTGGATTCAAACAAATGTACCTATCCCATTTACAGACCACACTAATTTTATGGATTTGTATTCACAGTGTGTGTGTATATCACTTTCTTTCACTAAAACTTGATGAAAAACACAACTGTTCCAAAATATATATATGCTAACTAACAGTGCATCATGCTGCTCTTTACCTTCCAAGGCTTTCTGTGTCTGTTTATTTTCAACAACTTGAAAAGACATTTCAATATTTTTGTTCAGCAGATCTGCATGAACAAAAAGAAGGAAATCCACAAAAATGCACAGAATTGCTAGCTGTTTCCATAGTTTTCATCCAAACATTAAAAAAAAAAACCCAAAAAAACGATACATGCAGTTCATTCCATGCAAAAGTAGAGATTTGGCAAAATGCATCATCCTGCAGTAAGCACAAAGGTTCACATTTATGACTGTTAACATCACACACATTCGTTACCTAGCACACTTACATGCACATTCAAGCAAACAGGCTTACATACACAACAATCTCTCTTTTTTTTTTTTTTTACAATATGATCATTAGTGCATCGTTGTAAATATACCACATGCTGGAGCACAGTAGTGGATATGATGTAATATCAATTTTCATTTATAACATTATAGTTGGACATGCATCACGTACTGCCCCCCAAAAAGCTCATACACCCTATCCCACACAAGGGTGTCAACAAACCCAATTTTCAAGTTCCGTGCAGACATTCCCGTGCAGGCTGATTAATAGTTTCACACAGACACAAAGGGGTGCCCATACTTTATTAAGGAAATTAGTCACCGCTGCATATTAGTTCTGGGGTAATATGAAGAACACATGTGCATGGTTCAAGTCTTTCCAAACAATGCAAAAACTTACAGACTTCCGTTCAGTGGTTAATAATATAGTCGTGTACACAGTCTAACCCAAAACAGATTGGTCAGTTTCTTTTCTTACACAAGGCTAACAGGAATGGATTGACTGATCCCAATGACCCAGTCTTACCTGAAAATGGGTCTAAAGTATGAAGACTGCAGACAGGAGTTGGAATTTTAACAATACAACAAATGTACTAGTTTGCCAAATGGATGCAACAAACAAATTACAACGCATAAGTAAAACAAGCCTCGTCTTACTGGTCTGCTTGAGGCAAAATAAACAAAATAATGGTGATGAATAAGAAGTTTGGGAACACAAATTCATGTGGACAAAGAAATGGGGTTGTGGGGAGGGAGGGGAGGTAAGAGGGAGAGACAGGGTGAAAAAGCCGGTTTTAAAAAATGTAAACTGAAATCCTGTACTGGGCAGATTTGGGAAGTTTTTGATCCTGTCTTGGGCACAGAACCATTTGTTATGCCTTTTACAGCTGACTTTCATTTCCACAGAATAACATAGACTGCGTTCTTTATCACATTCCATGGTAGAGACTACCATAACCAGCCTTTTTCTACTGATAAGTCTCTATCAGGAGACAAAATGATAAGTGGGGACTCTTTATTTCTAAGCAACAATTCGTTTGTTCTGTTCATTTGCCAACTAAGCACATTCATTGTTTTATTCTTTTCACCCATAATTTGGTTAATCCAAAATTCATTTCATCCAAAAATGAAAATTTCAGTCCATTCAGTTTCAGGTTTAAAGTGAACTCGACTATACCTTACTAAAGATGTCACATGATACATGTAACCAGTCTTTGTCGGGAAGTGGTTTGTGTCCCAACCTGATGCTTGGAGGCAGCCAAAATCAATACATAATCATACAACTTTTCTATCCTGCCTGGTTCTCATTCAGAACCAGTAACCTGAGCTCAATGGGAAGACTGTGCGACCACAAAGCTGAGTTTCATCAGCCTAACAGACACGTCTCGAACAGTGGCAAACTTCCTGATCTACATTACAACTGTCTGCATCCATAAGGCCTGCTTGATGTCAGAATACATATCACCAAAGGAAGCACCACATGAGTACAGTTCTGTCCTGCAGTTTCAAACAACAGACACCTCCATCCTCGCCTTCAATGAGGAAAACAGTGTTAAGATCACATGGCGCTCAGTGAGCAGCTGATTTGAATTTCCGCTCCACAGTTCATGCCTGTGATGTGTATGTGTTAATTACATCATGATCTGCACACTCCTGGGGGCTGTCACTGGACGGGTATGTTGGCATTCTCCCTCCAGGAAGGACACTGTCTCAGCCTGACTCTGCAGTGATCATCAGCAGTAGAGTTGGTATCCTTTACTACATCAGATGAGAAAAGGCACTTCTATACACTATCACACTATTGGCATCATCACAGTTTAGTGGAAAGTCTCATGTCAGACAATGCCTTTAATGGATGGCTGGCATCAGACTGCCACAAAGAAGCCCACGTAAGATTACATTTGTGGACAAGTGACATGAGACTGAACACGATGTCCCAGCAACAAAAATCAGAAAACAAACAAAAAGAATCCTGGATACATGTGCTGAATAGATAGATAAGCAAAGCAAAACAAAAATCATTAAGTTAATAAACAAGTGCGCTCTCAGTTTGGGGAAGGTTGTTGATAATTTGCTGAAACTTTTCTTGCTTTGTTTTATATGCTGATAAACAATAATTGTGCTGTACCAGGTTTAGACAAAACGAAGGAATATATACATAAAAGGTAGCAGACTAATAAGGTAGCCAGTGAAATTACAATATAATTATACAAAGAATGAATGAATGGCAACTATGATGACCTGAAACACTTTACAAGAGTGACCCATAAACTGAAAGTGATCTGAGGGGTTCCAAGTGCAACATCATCACCCGCATCTTCAGCAAACATTTTCATACAAAGTATCCGACAAAATTTGTTTACTTGGTGAAGATATTTGCAGAATAAAGAACCAACAAAACCAAGCAGCAAAACAGTCAAAGAAAAGTGAATGACAGGGAGTTTCATAACATTGCACCTGGAACAGGGAACCACTAAAGTACATGCCTGTAAAAGGCAAAGTAGATTACATTCAGGAGCCGGAAATTCTGGAAAACAAACAAAATCGAAACATAGGCACATGCCATGCACCTTGTGTACGCTTTCGGAGCTACTCCCCACCTCCTTACCCTCCATACAACAACAACAACAAACAACACAACCTGTTCCCTGAAGAAGCAAAGCACAGCCAAACTGATCATAATGCCACCAACTGCTTGCAACATTACCGTGCAACCCTGTCCACTTTACCTGTGAGTTTCGACCGTTATCAGACCCATCCTGGGCACTGCTGGACTTTAAAGAAAAGGAGCACATAATTCAGGACTTAAAACAGGATAACGATACGGAGTGGATCTGTCATGACAAACCATTTGTGTGCTTTTTACTAGGTGGTTTGTAATCATGACTAACTGTGTGTGCTTTCTGACATAGCATTGGTTTGTAACCATGACTAACCGTTTAAAAGGCTCTCAACTTCAACATCATCATCAGAGCGTTGTTCCCATCTGAACAGTTTTTTTTCCTTGCAATTTTTCACTCAGGGGTCAACAGTTCTTCTTGCATCAACCTTCAAGTATGTTTAAAACACTGGAAGCCACCCCACACTCATTTGCTCACACTCTCAGCCGTTCAGAGGGAGCAGTCATGACCAGAGGCCCACTAACTGCAGGACACACTGAGCTGGTACCACGTCACTCCAATGGTGTTCAGTGGTGCCTGGGCTCATCCAACATGTGTGGAAAACCACACAGCTAACCCCCTGATATGGTTATCATATTTTGGTTATTATTATATTGGTTAGATCTGTGAAGAAAGTGGATATGCCAAACCTTGTGTGAAACTGGAAGGAAAATCTGACAC
>JADBJO010000128.1:302500-312500 GCA_016801955.1 Conus betulinus | reverse complement strand
ATCCTCCTGCCAGAGATCTTTTACATAATCGTTAATTTTGGGTTTCAGATCCGAGCAGGGGATAGGTGTGTTTGACAGTTTCTCTCGTACGGCATTCTTGGCCAAACGATCCACCATTTCGTTCCCTCGATGCCGACATGACCAGGAACCCAAGCCAGAAGAATGTTGTAACCCTCGCCGCTGTCAACTTGGTAAAAAGTTCAAAAAAGTGTAAAAGTTCGGGGTGCTGAAGGTTGCGGCCAGCTATGGTCTCCAAAAAGCCGACAGTGAATCCGACAAAACCAGAAAGTCCCTCTTCGTAGATTGGGAGATTATCCGTAGTGCCAGAACCAGAGCTGTAACTTCAGCAGAGTAAGCAGAAGCGTCTGAAGGAATATGTTCTAACAGTATTTGAGAAGGAGCACCAGGGCAGTAGGCTGCACAGGCCACTCCATCTTCAGACTTGGAAACCGTCAGTGAAAATTTTCTGATAGGATGAGAATTTCGAACAGAGGTCAGCATACAAAGCCTTGTATGCTAGAGAGCTGGTGGACTCTTTGCGAAAAGCTGCAAGATCAAAACGAATCTCTGGTGTGAAAAAGGTCCACGGAGGTTGATCCGGAAACTTGGAAAAATCGGACACAACTCCTAGGTCTAGACCTGCATTCCGTGCGTGAGGCTGCATACGAAGACCAAACGGCGGAATACAGTTAGGGTTGTTGTCAAATTTGCTTTGAAACTGAGGGTCAAAGACACAGTCATAGGCAGGGTTTTCAGGTTCGGAGAACAGTCTGACGTAGTAATTCAAAGACAGTTTCAGCCTGCGCGGTTGGACAGTGAAGGTTCACCTGCCTCTGCGTACAGGCTGTACACAGGGGTGGTGCGGAATGCTCCAAGACAGAGACGAAGCCCTTGATGGTGGATAGGGTCCAAGAGTTTTAGATATGACGGTCTGGCAGAGCCATACACAGCACAACCATAGTCCAGTTGGAACGGACCAAGGCTCTGTAGAGGTGCAGCAAAGTTTTCTTATCAGCGCCCCAGTCAGTGTGTGCTACGACCCGCAGAATATTCAGAGCTTTCTGGCAAGAGGTTTTGAGGTGTTTAATGTGGCTGAGCAAGTTGAGTTTTTGGTCGAAAATAACTCCAAGGAATTTGGCCTCTGTGACAGCTGGAATGGGAGATTTCCCTATTTTGATTTCAGGATCTGGAAAAAACTGACGAAAATTATGGAAGTGAATGCACTGTGTCTTCGTAGGAGAGAAAGTAAAGCCGTTTTCATCCGCCCATTGATGAATTTTATCCACACAAAGCTGGAGCCTGCGCTGGACACTCGGGTACAGGCTTCCAGTTGCATAGACAGCAAAATCATCCACAATGAGCAGTCTGAACCCTGCTGAACTGACTTGACAATGTTGTTAATCTTGATGCTGAATAGGGCCGGAGACAGTATGCTCCCTTGTGGAACACCCAACTCCTGCTCATGAACATCAGAGAGAGTGGTGCCAACCCGGACCTGAAACTGTCGGTCTGCCAAAAAATTTTGAATGAAAAGTGGAAGATGACCCCGAAAACCAAAAGATCATGGAGATCATGAAGAATTCCAGCTTTCCAGGTGGTATCGTAGGCTTTCTCCAAGTCGAAGAATATAGCCACTGCGTGGTGTTTGTTCAGAAAGGCGTTTCGAAGCGTAGATTCCAGACGAATCAAATGGTCCACTGTAGTGTGATGTTTACGGAAACCACACTGTTCTTTCGCCAAAAGGCCGTCGGTTTCAAGTTTCCACATGAGTCTAGCGTTGACCATTTTCTCCATCAGTTTACAGACACAGCTGGTCAAAGCTATTGGACGGTAGTTTGATGGGTTGGAGAGATCTTTTCCAGGTTTGGGAATAGGAATGATGAGGGGGCTTTTCGCCAAGATGGTTGAAAGAATCCAGTAGTCCATACATGGTTGTATACATGTAGCAGGATGTGCAGACCTTTTTGCGGAAGATGTTTCAAAAGTTTATAATGGATTTCATCTATACCCGGAGAGGAATCGTTGCAAGAAAGTAAGGTGGATTTCAATTCATTTAAAGTGAAAGGAAGATTGTAGTCTTCCACGTTGTCTGACGAAAGTTGCAGGGTGATTTTTCGTTAAGGGCTTTGTTTTTGACAAAACTGGCTGACTTGTTAGAAGAGGAGGAATTCTTTTCAATGGTTGAAGCAAGCAGATTAGCAACTGCTTTTTTCTCTGTTATTAAAGAATCAAAAAACTGAGGTGGTTCACAGTGGGGCAGGTGTTCTTCCCTTTAATTTTCTTGATGACTTTCCACACTTTTTTCTTCGAAGTTTTGGATGTGAGACTTGAGCAAAACTGTCTCCAAGATAATCGCTTACTGGTCTTATATATGTGTTTAGATTTGGCTCTCAGTTTCTGATGCGCTCGGACGTTGGGCATCGAGGGTCTGCAAGAGACCCTACGTTGAGCTCTTTTACGGGTTTTGTTAATTTCTTTGCACTCAGAATTGAACCAAGGAACTTTTGGCATTACGGGCTTCTTGGAAGATGTCTGGATGGTTGACTTTGCGCAATTCAGTATGAAATCTGAAAGACTTCCTGCCGGATCGTCACTTCAGGATCTTGTCCTCTTCCAGATCCATAAGAAACTTAGTGGCAAAGAGGTCCCAATCTGCTTTGTTGAAATTGAGGCGTTCTGGCAAAGACTCGCTCTCTGCATTTGTACACCGAAGCAACACAGGAAAGTGGTCACTACCATGCAGGTCCTCATCAACCTCCCAAACAAAATCCAAAAACAAAGATGGATCACAGACAGAAAGATCCAGACAAGATGTGGTGCCATTAGCGGAGTGAAAGTAAGTTGGTGATTTCCTATTCAAGACACACAGATCAAGCTCCGAAAACACTTCCTCTAAAAGCAGACCCCGTGGTGAAGATCTCTTGGAGTTATACAGTTACACAAGCAGGGTTAATTAGCGGTTATGGAGTTACACTAGCAGGATTAGTTTGGAGTTATATGGATAAACGAACAGGATTAGCTCGAAGATACTGATTACTTAAATAAACTAGGATTAGTTTCGACGTACAGGGTCATCACAAGCAGGATTAATTTGGAGTTATAGAGTAATCACAATCAGGATTAGTTTGGAGTTATATGGATCATCCCCAGCAGGATCATTTTGGAGTTACATTGGTCATCACAAGCAAGATTAATTTGGAGTTATATGAGTCATCACATACAGGATTAATTTGGAGTGACATTGGTCATCACAAGCAGGATTATCTGGAGTTATATGAGTCATCACAAACAGGGTTAATCTGGAGTTACATTGGTCATCACAATCAAAATTAATCTGGAGTTATATGAGTCATCACAAACAGGGTTAATTTGGAGTTATATGAGTCATCACAAACAGGATTAATTGGAGTTACACTGGTCATCACAAGCAGGATTAATTTGGAGTTATATGAGTCATCACAAATAAGATTAATTTGGAGTTATGCGAGTCACCACAAACAGGATTAATTTTTGGTTTATATGGGTCACCCCAAGCAGGATTAATTTGGGGTTATATGGGTCACCCCAAACAGGATTAATTTGGAGTTACATGAGCCACCACATACAGGATTAGTTTGGAGTTGTATGGGTGAACTCAAGAAGGATTAGTCTGGAAATATATGGGTCATCACAAGCAGGATAACCTGGAGTTATATGGGTCATCACAAGCAGGATTAATAAGGATTTATATGAGTCATCACAAACAGGATCAGTCTGATCATCACAAGCAGCATTTGTCTGGATTAATATGGGTCATTACAAGCAGGATTAATATGGAGTTATATGGGTTATCACAACAAGCATCATATGAGTATGTCAAGCAGCATTAAGATTAGTTTGGATATATACTGTTTCACCAAGCAGGATTAATTTAGAATCATATGAGTCATCACAAGCAGGATTAATTTAGAATCATATGAGTCGTCACAAGCAGGATTAATAAGGAGTCATATGAGTCATCACAAGCAGGTTTAGTCTGGAGTCATAAGGGTCATCACAAGCGGATTAATAAGGAGTCATATGAGTCATCACAAACAGGATTAATAAGGAGCCATATGGGTCATCACAACTGGATTAATAAGGAGTCATACGAGTCATCACAAGCAAAATTAGTTTGGAATCATATGGGTCATCACAAGCAGGATTTATTTGGAGTCATGGGTCACCATAAGCAGGATTTATTTGGTGTCATATGGGCCATCACAAGCAGGATTTATTTGGGGTCATGGGTCATCATAAGCAGGATTTATTTGGTGTCATATGAGTCATCACAAGCAGGATTTATTTGGGGTTATGGGTCATCACAAGCAGGATTTATTTGGTGTCATGGGCCATCACAAGCAGGATTTATTTGGAGACATACGGGTCATCACAAACAGGGTTTATTTGGTGTCATATGGATCATCACAAGCAGGATTTATTTGGAATCATATGGGCCATCACAAGCAGGATTTATTTGGAGACATATGGGTCATCACAAGCAGGATTTATTTGGGGTCATGAGTCGTCATAACCCAGGATTTATTTGGAATTATGGGCCATCACAAGCAGGATTTATTTGGAGTTACATGGGTCATCACAAGCAGGATTTATTTGGGGTCATGAGTCGTCATAACCAGGATTTATTTGGAATCATGAGCCATCACAAGCAGGATTTATTTGGTCATATGGGTCATCACAACTTTCTGTCATGAACTCTTGAAAGAGGTTAACATATTTCATCAGATCTGAGATTTCATAGTAGAAAGATTAACAAAATTTGGGGTGAGTTTTCAGAAGATGTATTTTTTAACAGTTGTGTGAATCAATGACTTGTGAGTTGATTTCAACGTAGTAGTGACAGCCCTGATATGGCCTTTGCAGGTGGCTGGGGGTTATAAGCAACATTACCTTTCCTTACCTTCTGTCATTCAGATTGCTGCTGCCCTATTGTGTGAGTGTATGCGATGGCTGAAGTGGTCTCTGTGTGTGTTTGTGTGTGTGTGTGTGTGTGTGTGTGTGTGTGTGTGTGCGTGTGCGCGCACGCGCATAAGAGAGACAGTGTGTGTGTGTGTGTGTGTGTGTGTGTGTGTGTGTGTGTGTGTGTGTGTGTGTGTGTGCATGTGTGTGTGTGTGTGCATGTTCATGTGTGTATGCGTGCTTGTACGTGTGCATGTGCATGTGCGTGTGTAAGTATGTGTGTGTGTGTGTGTGTGTGTGTGTGTGTGTGTGTGTGAGTTTGTGTGTGCATGTGTGTGTTGTGTGTGCATGCATTCATTTATGGTTTTGTGTGTGTGTGTATGTGTGTGTGTGTGTGTGTGTGTCTGTGTGTGTGTGTGTGTGTGTTGGGGCGTTGGGATGGCAGTGTGGATAGGAGATAGGAGACAAGCAGACAAACTGGGCAGGGAAATGTGATGAGTCAAGATGTGTGTAATTGTATCCGTGTGCATATAATACAAGTGAAAGTAGATGGGCGTTTACATTTACATAATTCATAATTTTCTTGTTCAGATCTCACAGTAATAAACTTGCAGGTGTTTGTCTGTTTATTCATTTCGATTTCATTTTTCCTTTTTTTTTGATAGATCTTACAGTCCTAAAAATTGCAGGTGTTTGTTTTCATTCATTTTAATTTCATTTTTCTTTCTTTTTTTTTATTTAACAATACATTAAAAGTAAAATGGATTACCATTTTGAATTGAGATAATAAACTGATATGACACAAACATAGACACACACATCATCATCATCATCATCATCATCATCATCTTTCATGAGAAAATTAAACATTAAAACTGTGTAACAAAGGATGAGTCTGAGAGATATGCATTCCACAACTTTTGACATCAACTACAGAAAACAAGAATGAATGTTCAAAATCAAAATCTTGAATGAAGCACCAATTTAAAAGCATGAGCAGGAAGTAAAGAAACGCTGCATTCAATCAGAGTATACACTGATTTTAACAGGCACGGCTCCAAGAGGCACTTGTGTGAAAAATAGACTTCAGGCATCTGTTGATCCTTTCAAATTGGAGGGGAGGGGGAGGGGGGGGGGGGGGGGAGGGGCAAGGGGGAGAGAGGAGAGGAACAGTCACTTGTGTACACCCTTGAAATTCTGCAGTGTGTATATGCCACAGCAGATGAAGTTTTGCTGCATGAGCCCATAAAACATTTATGGATTTTTCCCTGTCAGTGTAAAATCAAAAGAGTGCTGTTCATTTCTTGACAGAGCCAGATGTGGGTAGCCCCGGGTACAGTATCTTTCACTCAGGGCAAGCTGAAAATCGAAGAAGCATGCTGAGTGATGCACTAGACCTACAAAAATGAAAAGGCAATGTTGGAGACATGGCTGAAACATAATGGAATGATCCAGATGTTGCATGGTGATCTCAATATTCTGGGGCTCAGGTGACAGCTTGAAATCAATAGCCAGCAGGAGCGGTAACTGACAGATCTCAAAAACTGTTTAACACACCCTGAAATAGTGGAGGATTAACGTCTCTTGCACCTGTATGCCTGACAGTGACACACAGATCAAGTGCACCATACATACAGATAGATGAAGAGACACACACAAGTACCATGTAGAAAAAAAAGGAACTGTTCATGTAGGGACAGGTTGTGTAGAGGGAGAGTTATATTCTACAGAGAAGGGAACAGATGGCCAGCTTGATAAGCCTCATCTTCTCCCCACTCCCTACCTCCCCCCTTCTCTCCTCCATCTTCCCTCCTTGTATCCCATTCACTGGGGTCACACTTTCTGTGATGTGATTTCCATGCCGACTCCCCTGTACACATACCACCGCCCTGGTTCATCCTGTTGCAACCAAAGCACTGTTGTCCACTGGAAAATTTCAGTCTCGAGGTGTCACGTGGCAACACACTGGAGGAGACACTGCACTGCTACCGAGCCACTTTGGTGCAATTACTGTTCTGCTGTCTGCTAGCAGTCCCTTACTAACTTCTAAAAAGCCTAACTTTCACATACCACTGATTGGTCCTGAATGGCAATAGATTATGATTGTAAAGCCTATCAAAACTGGGCATTCTACATAACAGCCATTAGCTTATCAGGCACTGATTTTCCATCAGAAAATAATTTTTTTTTTCTTATTAACACATTTCTTTCTCCCTTCCCGAACTCTTGACTTATTCAACTTAATACTACGTAACTAACTCTAGTTCACTTGCCATCAAATAAAACCAATACTTAAAGGCACAACAGGGTTGCATAGACGAGCAGCCCAGCTGCAATGACAGATTTACTTTGACAACTTAGGTGGACGCTTCACACTCTCCTTTGTGGGTGGAACCATGTGTTCTAATAATCATAGACACTCTAACCACTTGATTCAATTACATTGTGACTTTCACGGCATATCTATACACATCCTGACTTCATCTGCACATACATTTGTATGCATACACAAAAGCTGTGGGTGAGAGCATATACATGTTCTGATTATAGACACACTCTAACCACTGGATTCAATGTTATGACTTTCACTGCATACCTATACTACTATCCTGACTTCATCTGCACAAGCAGCACATTCATGTGTGCATGTGTACACAAAAGCTTTTTTTCCATGACTTTTGAAAGGTAACGAGAATCAAACCTGCACACTCTTTAAAAATGACATCAACATCAATCTGACCCCTGATAGCTCAGAACAATGGGTCTTATCATAATCTGTAATATCCCTAACAAAAATACAGTGAGTAGGATAACATACGCCCACCCTCATCTTCCCTTCCCCCACTCTGTGACTCCTTTTATGTTAAAGCAATCACTGGCAACAAAACTGCAGTAGTTACATCATTTGAATAGGAACCTTTTCTTTCAGTATGTTGGTACTTGACGAAATACCTGCTTTCTCAGTCTTAGTATGTCTCTTATTCTCCCTTTTTACAGCCTCAAGAGTTAGAATGGGACCACAAAGTTGTCTACATATTCAGATTGCTTGCTTTTTTTGTTTGTCTGATTTGCATCATGCGTGTGCATATTTTCTTGTCCTTACCTTGTTCATTCTGTCACAATCTCTGACCTCTGAGACAGAAATGCCATCCTGTCCAAAATGAGTGTCTGAAAGTGTGAGATGGGCCTATGATTATATATAAATTGGTAGTAACTTAAAGTTATCAATATTAATGTAACTGAGAGTTCAATTGTGTGCATGCTTCTACCTGAAATTATACATGTTTTTGCATAGGTTGAGTGTTTTCAAGCGTACACCCCATAGTAATGAACTTGAAGTACTTGGACATAACTCTGCATAAAAAAAAAAAAAAAAAAATTTTCAACACTTGAAACAGTAACAGTACTGTCTCATTCAAGACACAGTTTGCATCTTGCAAGTTCTGTTACTTCAACTTTTACTGTTCAAAATTCCTAACATTCTTAATCAACAAAGATATTCTTTTCATTGAGAGCAAATCTTTTTCTTCTGTTAAAACTGCAGCTTCCTTACACTCATTCTACAGAAAGATGTACAAATCAGAATCCAAAAATATCATAAAAGGAAATAAATCGATTTTAACATAAAGTTTTATTAGTTTCACAGAACAACCCTTCTGCAATATTTGGTTGAAATAAAAAATCTCGGCCTCAAACAGTTTTGTTGCAATTCTTCATTGAACACAATGGCCTGATATGAATGTTGTAATTCATGTTATGCCACATTGGTAGCTTCAAAATTCAATGAATGCAAAACAGGAAACAAAATCTACCAATACTTTACATTTTCAACTCCAGAAATGAATAGTTTCATAGCATACTATGCCTGTTTGCTTTCTCTAAGCAAATTCGTCATACTTTATATGAATTCAACAGATAAAAAAAAAAAAAAAAGCTTTCTTTTTCATCCACCAACTCCTCAAACAAAATCTCTTATTTAGCATAACAATATTAGGAAGGACAAAAATGTATAATGAAAAAGTGAAACTTAATCATTCCTTTCACTAAATTTCACCAAACTGTGTGAAAATAAATATGTGAAAATTACTTTAAAACTCAAAAATAATTTTAACGCAGATTACAAACTCTTGTAACGTAGATTACAGTTTTCATACATTGCCAGAAACATCCAAAAGACCAAACCTACCAGAATGAAATGAATCAAAATGAAATATTATGAACCTTAGTATAATTTTTCAGCTTCATAGCTGATAATTTCAACAAAGGAAATGTAGATTACTTCTGATCACAAAGATTACTTCTGGTCAGTCTATGTTACTTTCCTGTTTACAAAAGAACTTTAAACACTTTAATGTAAAAAAAAGCAAAAACAAATGTCTTTTATGGTAACACATATTAAAGAAACTCTCTCTTAAGTGATGATTCAGTGTGTATTGGACACAGACAAAGAAAAAAATGTGACTGCAAGATGCTGCTTAATCCTAGCCATCCAAATGATGGGAAACGGCCAAGTCACTGCACTTTTTCAAACAAATCCCTGATCAGGCGCTGATCTTCTTCCTGAAGCTGAAATGTCCGCCCAAATCGACCTGTTGCTTTTGGTTCTTGTATAATGCAGATGATGTCATCAAAGGACACCCCCACAATTCATCTTGGTGATGTGGCCACTTGTAGGAGTTTTCACCTTTTTTTTTTTACTCTTTTCCATGAACTCAATATAGCACTCTTCTTCCTCATCAATGTCCTTGACTTTCCGACCGACGTACCACTGCTTCTGATACACTGCTGCAACAACGTCCAGGATTTCGGAATCAGGTAGCGCTGGGCCTTTGGGCTTTAGTCGATGTTCTTCCACAGTTGAGATCGACAGTCCTGTAGAATGACAACATGGCACTGGAGTATGGTCTTGTGTGTCCATTGCAGTCGATGGATGTTTTGATTGACTGAGCTTGGAAATTTTCTTCCACATGGTGCATTGAGTCCACTGACATTGACTGAGATCCCCTGTCAGACAATTGTGACGACAGCAAGAGGTTGTTCTGGTCATGATGAAGTTTCTCTC
>JADBJO010000128.1:280000-297500 GCA_016801955.1 Conus betulinus | reverse complement strand
TACACGTTTGCAAACAAGAATGGAAGCAGCGTGGACGACTGGCAAAGCCCATGATAAGGACACTGAGCTTACAGCTTACTGATGTGAGTCTGGTAATTGCACAAATTCTGTCGATATGTTTTGTTTTTTTCTTATGCGAACTTCATTATACCACATGCACTGAACACGCATACTAACACATGCACAGGTCAGATAAAACTAGTATGACATTTAAAAATTAGGACATTATGAACATGCACAAAAATACAAGTCTTAGCATAATCATATTTGAATCCCTGAACTTTCAGTAAAGTTTATTTCCAGTAATAGTAAAGAGAAAATAGCAGTCGTGTTTATCTTAGAAAGCAGTCACGTTTATTTTAAAGTATCTTTCAAGGTCCAAGGCACGTACTTAGTTTGATACATTGTATGAGATCATTTAAGTCAAATATTTTCATGACCCGTATTCTTTGCGAATGTCTGTTTTTCAATATTTCTTCAGATCTTGATGTTCATATTGATTCATGTTGCATTTTCATCCACGGGAAGACATTTTGTACAGTAAAACGACAAATGCTATGACCGTTGGACGCTCTCTTCCGCCACCATGCACCAGTGTCTCCACCCTCAGCCTCATTTTGGAGTCAGTATCATACGATTGCATTCTGGTGTGCATGTGTTTTATTGCCCCCCTCCCTCCTCCTCCTCCTCCTCCCACCACTCCCCATCCCCAGTTTTTGTTTTTTTGTTTTTTGTTTGTTTGTTTGTTTACGTCTCGTCACACATATAGGTGATTGCAGACGTCTAAATAACATAGTTTTTACATTTTAGACTATTATCATAAAAGAAGAGAAAGAGGACGATGTGGTTACATAGAACAAAAATAAAGGACAGATGAATTATAGGACAGTAACTATGAAAAATATAGAAAAATACTAAGTAATCTAACTTACGATTATGATTATAAATGTTCCTTAATGGACTTTCCAAAAGGTGTCTCGTTAATTTAACAAGAGAAATAACTGGCAACGAATCTAAAAAGTCAAACACATTAACATGCCCAGTGTCAGCACTTGGTATAACACCATTCAAAAAGGGTTTCGTTAGTTCACAATCAAAAATCACATGTTGAACTGAAAGATCCCCACGACATACACACTTAACAGTCTGGCAATACTTGGTTCGTAGGGAATTACATAAAAGTCTAAAAAGCCAGGCTTGAAACCGGTCGGCTAATCGACACAAAGTTTTTGACAGAGTTTGCTGACGAGGTTTTTGATGAGGAACTGTATTGACTCCAGAAATCCCTTTCGATGATATGACTAATTTCCTTGTGTGACAAAGGACAGTCAACCTTAATACTACCTAATATATTCTTTGCTCCCCTTTTTGCTGCTCTATCTGCTTGATCGTTAAAAATGAAGGAGGTGTGCGATGGGACCCACGAAAATACAACATTAGTACCTTTCATGTAAAGACAGTGCAACATGTACTTAATCTCAAATAATAATTCCTCTCTCTGTGTATTTTTCAAAACAATGCAAACTTTTTAATACTGACTGTGAATCAACACAAACAGGATATTAAATATTGAGACTGGCAAGGAAATTAAATAATTTAATGCCATCAGGACAGCAACAAGTTCAGCTGTAAATATGGAATGACCCTTACCTAAATAATATGATTTTTTTTCAGCTTTGTAATGGGAATTACAAAGCCCAGATCCCGCACTACCATCATCAAGAACTGAGCCGTCAGTGTATACTTTCAAATAGTTAGTAAACTTTTCTTCCATGTCAATTTTGACAGATGCTGCTGCTAACACATGCGGCGACATCGCTTTATTTAGATCAGAAGAAAAAATGTTAACTTTTACTTCCGTTAGTTCCCAAGGGGGTACCGGCGGAACCAGTACGCGAGGCGCTACCTCGTGTGGGTTAATCTTTGATGAATTAAAAACGTCTGAAACATATGAACGAAGCGTCTCTAAATTTGAATTTTTCTGTGCATTTTTCGAAAAATCAATGTCGATCGTGTCGTTTATTTAACTCTTCAAGGTCGTCCACGGCAATCCGTCTCACTACATATTTTACAGAACTTATTTTCCTTTCTTCATCAAGTGGCAAAAGGCCTGCTATCTTATAAACTTCAGAGGACTTAGTGTGCACAGGTACACCCAGGGAACTTTACAGCTTTACTGTCAATTCTTTGAAGTTTCTTTAAATGCGATCGCGGAGCTGAAAAGAATACCTCCTGTCCGTAAGTCAATCTTGATCGTACAAGACTGGTTGCTAAATGCAACAAAACTTTGGGATCCTGTCCCCATGGAGAGTGACTGACAATTTTTAGAAAATTCAAACTTTTAACCGCTTTAGTAACTATCGAGTCTATGTGTTTTTTTCCAGTTTAGTTTTGGTGTAAGTAGGACGCCTAAAAATTTTACTTCAAGTTTATAAAAAAAATTCCCGTCCTCCCAGAAAGAATAGGCAAGTTACTTGGGTTATATCCATTGTTAAAGAGAACCAAATGTGTCTTTTCAACAGAGAATTGAAAGCCGTTCAAATGCATATAACTATTTAATTTATATCCAGCTCGTTCTGAAAGAGCTTCTGAATATAATTTATGTGACGTAAATTTGTTCTTTTCTTTAAAGATACATTAATCCATATTGCAATGTCATCAGCATATTGAGCTACCTTGGTATATGATGAAAAACATGTACATAAGTCATATAGCATTACGTTGAATAACAAAGGGGAGATAATAGAACCTTGTGGAATTCCCATATCTATAGATCTTGAGGATGATAAAGTCACACCAACTTTGGTCATTATATGTCTCCCACTTAAAAAGGATTTCACATAATTGTAGACGTGACCAGAAAGACCAATTTTTTTAATTTATACAGTAGTCGCTGTGCCACACTCTATCGTAAGCTTTAGTAAGATCAAAGAAGGAAGCAAGGACACTTTTACGTTTTAGAAAACTGTTTCTTAATATGAGTAGTTAGTCGTGTCAGGTGATCAATTGTACTTCGTCCTTTTCTAAATCCAGCTTGATGTGAAAAATACATCATGTTTATCACAGTAATAGCCCATTCTGAAATTTACTATTTTTTTCCATGACTTTTCCAGTATGAGACGTGACTGAAATGGGTCTATAACTAGACGTCTCAGACCGAGCTTGCCCTGCTTTAGAATAGGAGTCACAATAGACGTCTTCCACTTATCGGGAATTTGTCCACATTCCCAACATTTTGTTAAATAATTTATGTAAAATGACTATCCAGTTCTCTGGTAAATGGTTTAACATAGTGTAAGAAATCCCATCCAAACCACCACCGAAACCTTTTTATTTCCCAACAGACGGATAGCATTCCTGACTTCCTGTAAAGATATTGATACATTTATAGTACTGTTGTTGTTTGGTACAGGATCTCTATAGTTATCAGTATTTTTTTTTTTTTAATCTAAACGACTTTTGTTCATTAGGCAAACATTCCGTACAACATGTTTTAACGTACATAGATGCAAATTCCTCAGCCTTTTCTTTGGGATATAGAAATTCTTTACTTGTTGTTTTGATCGGGTAATCTTGGAGTTTAATGCCCGATTTCATTTCTTTCACCTTATCCCACACCTTTTTTCAAGTCTTTACAGTCAGATACTTCATTTAGACAGAACTGTGACCAGTATTGTCTTTTTGCTTGCGCTGTGACTCTGTTTGCTTTTATTTTTTTGTACTGCACATTTCTTTATGAGCTGCATCTTTTATCTCTTGCACAGGAACTTTTCTAACTTTTAGCCAGTTAAGATAAGCTAATGTTTTTGCTTTAACAGCATCCTCGCAAGCCTGATTCCACCAGACATTCCCTGAGAATGTTTCACACCTTTTTGATCCTTTTTTTTGGAATAGCTAGAGCAGCAGCCTCAAGAACTGCTTTCTGAAAGTTATCATAAAAGATGTAACATCCTCACAAATACTTCACTCTCAGTCTTCTCAGTGAGGTAATTTTGAAAAGTTTCCCAATCTGCCTTTATGTAATTAAATTTAGGTATAACATCTTCACCACTAACTTCAGATCCAACGGATTCTTTAAAAGATAAAAGTATTGGCACATGGTCACTACCTAGTGGGTCATTGGCTGTATCCCACTTTGCTGTTAATGCTAAAGCAGGTGAAACAAAGGTTAGATCAAGCGCCGATGCTCTATGGGAAGTTCACTCACAATGACTCCACGACTTAAAACAAATATTGTCAATAAGCGGCGTGGTGACTGCTGGTGTCCTGAGCATGTTGTATCTGAGTAGATAACGCTGAGAACTGTCAGTGACTCAACGGCAGTGCAGTGTCTCTCCTCTGGTGGGTTGCCTCTTGACGATTCGGCACTGACACACACGCACGCACGCACGCACACACACACATACACACACACACACACACACACACACACACACACACACACACACTCCGAAATATGAAACTTAAGATAAACTGAATACGGTTCACACACACACACACACACACACACACACACACACACACACACACACACACACACACACACACTCCGAAATATGAAACTTAGATAAACTGAATACGGTTGTCGATAATCGACGACGCTCCGCTGGAGATAAAGTTGATGAACACACACACAAGGGACAATGGGGAAACTTGGAAGAAGGGAGTGGTGGACGGAGAGGGTCTGTGTGAAGGTGGTAGGATGGAGCACGGGGGTCAGTAGGGTGGGAGAAGAGGGATGGGAGAAGGGGGAAGGGTGTGGGTGTGTGAGGGGTTCCCTGTCGTAAAGAATCGAGTGCTGTTAGCATGTCTGTGTGAACCGCTTTTTATCGTCTGTCTCTCACCTGTCTAATGTGTTTTTGATTGCCTCCCCCCCCCCCTCTCTCTCTCTCTCTCTCCTCCCCACAAACCTATTTACTCAAAGCTCCCATCCTTTTTTCATCTTCTTACCCCTTTCTTTCCATCTCTCTCTCTCTCTCTCTCTCTCTCTCTCTCTCCCCCCCCCCCCCCCCCCCTCTCTCTCCCCTCTCTCAAAATTACCCGTCTTTGAAGCAGTGATAAGCCTAATCAGCGTAATTGGTCATATATATGTTCATAGGCAATGGAGAGTATACATCCATCGCTTAGCGTATGCATACTAATGTATTCCTTGGAGCCTGACATCAATTGCTTCACACACACATACACACACACACACACACACACACACACACACACCTTCCTCCTCCCTTCCCCCCCCCCCCCCCCCCCCCCCCCCCCCAATCTCGTTATTTTATTCACCTTCACCAACGGGAGGTTATGTTGTCCCTTGTGTTTGTTGGTTTTCTTTGTCAGAAAGATTACGGAGCACAGTGCTTTCGCACAGATGTACCCACAGTTTTCAAACAAAACACCCACCAACTTCCGAATTCACGACATTTTATTAGCACGATCACACACTGGAGCAACACATGCATGGCCTACAACAATTAGTCAAACTACAAAACTACAAAACATAACTGCACCCTTCCAAAGTGATTCCATAAACCCGTATGTTGAACACAATGACGTTTTATTTCATGTTACATAAATGACGCCATGTCTGCTGGGTTGACACGTCCATTTAATTTCCCTGGATAGAGCTTTCTTGTTTGTTTGTATTGCTTTTCTTTCTTTCTTTCTTTCTTTTTCAACAAAGTAACACTTACCATATATTTGAACAGTTTCTTGTACAGATTTGTAATTGAAACTAGTAAGGCTGTTTGAATTATCAATTTAACGTGGCTTCAGTTTGCTTGATCCAACATAAATCATGAACTCCTTTGATTTTCATCAGCTATTTGGCAAGACGTACCTATGAGTGGCCAATGGTGCCCCTATGTTTAGTAACACATTCATGTTTATCTGCAACTCTGTCTGGTACAAACGGCATCAAACAGTCCAATCTTCATATGAAAGTTACTTAACTTCAGTCGCTGTATTTGGATACAATACCGTTTAACACGTCTTTTTTCTTTGCGTGCAGAGCAGTCATTGTAACTGACCAAAATTTCGAAGAAAATGACATTTTTGTTATGTTGAAACTATTGCTGAAAATGTTAATTTCACACTTTCGGCTGTTACTGTTCAGTGACGTCTTCATCGGTGGGACGGTTGGAAAGGTTCTGCCAAGGCTTGTTTATCACGCTGCTGATTATGCCTGCACTGAAGATACCAGTATTACAGTTTATCACGGATATACACACGCACGCACGCACAAACGTACATACAGAGTGACAACCTAAAATGCGTGACAACGAAGAAGACTCACCTGTGCATAGAGGTGAGTCAAAAAAAAAACAAACAAAACTTCCAAGCTTGTGAATATACATACTGGGTCCTACACCTGAAACTAACCTTTATGTACTCGCATTTACGACGTTTCCTTTGCAACACAACATTTATCCCACGTAGTCGTCATTCATCTTCAAAACAAACACGTATGCTCATGCACGTTACAGTAAGTACTTTGAGTCTCTCTCCCCTCTCTCTCTCTCTCTCTCTCTCTCTCTCTCTCTCTTTGTCCTGTGTACGAGAAGTTGCGCCTTGAGTTGAAACCAGCTAAATATTACAAACGCCTTTCTCTATTCTGTCGCCAGCCTGTTCTACTGAGACAACCATTATGAGTGTTGTTAATTTCATTTATAGAGCAATGGCTGTTAGGAACGGAGCAATTAATGCTGCGGTTGCTTCGTGAATGTCTTCATTGTTAACTCTGAACGCCATTCAGATCCGAGTTTTCGTTAAGAGCGGCTTGTACCGATTTATTTTGACCTTGTTCACTCACTTTGATATGGGCCTGTGGCCTGTCAAGTAAAATATTCTGAGTTCTGAGTTCTCTCTCTCTCTCTCTCTCTCTCTCTCTCTCTCTCCTTTCCGGCTTTTCCTGTTTCTTTTCTTTCAGCTGATCACGAACGCAAGTCAAAACCTGACTCTTGACCCAGGTCTTCGCCAGTGCCAGTGATCATGCCTTACAGCAGACACACGACGCTAAGCTTCTCACTAAACTGATTACTAGACTCGTTGCTCGCCTAAAGAGCGGAAGAATTCCAGTGTCCGTAGTTCGAGTACCTCCCTCACACACACACACACACACACACACACACACACACACACGCACGCACGCACGCAGACAAACATTCCCTACACTCAGGTCCTTTTACTTTCCACCAAAAGACTGAGGTTTAGTTGTAGGCTGAGACAACGAGGCCCAAGCTGGCCTTATGAGCATTCTGTCTTGGAGGTGACTAGCCCTTTTCAACGTGATGTGATTGAGGTCAGTGGACAGCGTGAATGATAGGTTTTCTTTGCCACCCAGGTATTCAACGGTAAATCAATATTCTGATTCAGATCAGGCAAGGTAATCAAGAGTAAGGGCGGGGAGAGATGGGCTGATCCTCCCAGAATGCGCTCCCTTAGACGGAAGAAACCTCTAACCGTTCCCTGCGCCTACGTCCATTTGGCGGTGAACTGTCCCCCCCCCCCCCCCCCCCCCCCCCCCCCCCCCCCCCCCCCCCCCCCCCCCCCCCCCCCCCCCCCCCCGACCAATTTACAATTCGTGTTGCTCTTTTTGTTTAGAATATTTTTTTCTTTTCATTATTTTTTTTTTCTTTTTTGTTGTTGTTGTAAAGGCGGTCTTTTTTTTTTCTTTTTCTTTTTTTCTTCTTTCTTTTTCTTTCTTTCTTTTTTTTTTTTAAGTGGGGCCTCCATCCTCTTCTGGCTGTGGAACTTTGGATTTTAACCATCCAGCTGGTTGAGCAGCGTCCCCGTAGCTTTTGTGTGCTGTGAAAGCAAGATCTGCTGGTACTGAAGCTGTCAACCAGTGGCGGGAGAACTAGGCCGGGATGCATGGGAGTGAGATGTTTTTGTTGTTGTTGTTGTTTTTTTTTGTCAGTTCGGTTGTTTCGGTTTTACGTCCAGCCTGTACCTCTCTGCGAGTTTCCCACCTTCTCTCCGTATCTGAATATTCCCGGCTCTGGGAACGGCTTTTGAAGTCGCACGCCATTATATACACTTCTCTTCAAGGACTTTCGTGTCCTTCAAGGCCAAGATCGCGTTTCAGTTTCGTCGGACTCACTTCCTGTAAGCAAATAGTGACACTGTGGGCGTGGTCATTTTCAGCTCATCAGAACTTGTCAGGCTCTCAGAGGTGTCCACCGCTTTAGAGTCTGAGGGCTTCCCACCTTCATAGCCAAGTTTATAGGTCCTTATAGTCCGCCATTACGGCTATAGCGAACAAGTAGGGTAACTCTTGCTCCCACAATGAAACAATTCCACACCCACAACTCCGAACGAACGCGGCCTACGACACGGAAGGGGATGTCACCGTGTTTGTTCTGTGCTCTCTCTCTTGTCATTTCTGGTGAGCGATTTCGTTTGGAGTTGTGAGCATGTAATTCTGTCATCATGGGAGCGAGAGTTACCCTACTTGTTCGCTATTTACTGTGTATTGTTCCCTGCCGCATTTAAGATTTCCTTTTCACCATTAAATTTTACAAACCTAGCAAAGATAACAAAAAAAAAAGAAAGAAAAGAAAAAAATGAAATAAAGAATAACCCTAACCTTTCGATTAAATGTTAAAATTGACGAAAACTGCATAATTCGAAATTAGTAGCTAATCACGGGTCAGTACCCGGAAGCGACATTTCATTGGAGACCAGAACGTATGTAGATCGTTAAGGCGTCATCTGATGGAAGATCTAAACGTCTGCACAAGTTTCTACTCCACACTTTGAGAAAACTTCCCATTAAAAAAAAAAAAAAATTCTTTCCTTCTTTCGATCCTCTCTCTCTCTCTCTCTCTCTCTCTCTCTCTCTCTTTTAAACCATTCACAGATTGATCTTCCGAGAACACCAGACCGACGACGGTATGGCCGTACAGACGGAACATACTGATTTTCCAGTACAGGTATACCGGCAGCCTGTACTGGCTGACACCTACAGGGTCTACGTCCGCTGTCTGGTCAGTTTGAATCCCAACCATTTCTCAGTCTGGCGGATCTGATGTCCTATACCTCAAGTACGACGTCTGCCTAAGGTAGTTCTTTCAGGCTGGCTGGTTCGGCTTCTGAGGGCGGGTACTTGTCTGGGTCCCACTCGCACCTTCGGGTGTATCTCTTTCTTTCAGTAATCCCCTTCGTTGGAGTGTGATTTTCTTTTTCAAAGCGAAACGGCCACTCCTACCTTCTCTTGTGTGTTTTTTCCTTGTCTTACTTTTTTGGGCATTCTTTTAACCCCCCCCCCCCCTCCCCCCCAAACTCTCCTCTCCTTCCTGTCCTTCTCCTTGATCGTTCTTCTTTTCTCTTGTGTTTGGGTCGCCCTTCCACGCTCTTCAATCATTTGTCTCTCTCTCTCTCTCTCTTTTTTTTTTTTTGGTTCCTTTTTTTTTTCTTTCCTTTCTTTTTTCTTTTCCTTTTTTTTTTTTTTTTTTTTTTTTTGCTTCCTTTTCCAACTTCCTGCCTCAATCATCATAAGACAAACCTTGTTCCGAGTCACTGCCCGCATGTGAACATCCCCATAAAAGGTCAACAGCGAAAGTGCAATGAACTTCCGGAGCGGGCAAACGCCACTTCAACAAATAAATTATCCTATCGTCGTCAACTGCCCCTCGCCCATCCTACCCCCCCTCCCCCCCACCCTCTCTCCCCCACCTTCTCCCCTTTCTCCGACCCCCTCTCCCTCCAAGATCTCTCCCAGCATATAGGCCTATACTACGTCGTGCTGAAGTAATGTATGCATGGAGGTTGGGGACAGCCGAGCCAGCGGCCGTTGGTTATGCATGGAATGTGTCTGCCTGTCAAAAGCAATTGGTAAACAACGGAAGGCGAGGAGGCATATTATGCGTCGTGGCGAAACGGGTTGGGGGTTCAAGCAAGGGGCAGCCGGGCCACAAACCCGGCTGGAGTTCGTTGTTCACAGCTTTTGTAGTTTGTCTGTCGGGGAGTCAGTCAGTGTGCGCAGTATGTAATGGTGGCCACAGTCCTTTAGGGGAGACAGATCCCAGTTCACAGTTCACTGAGCGACTGGCCGCAGTTCATTTAGAGACAGGCTACAGTTCATCGAGAGACAGATCACAGTTCACTGAGAGACAGGCCACAGTTCACAAAGGGACAAGTCACACGGTTCACTGAAAGACAGGCTACAGTTCACAAAGGGACAGGTCACAGTTCACTGAGAGACAGGCTACAGTTCACAAAGGGACAGGTCACAGTTCACTGAGAGACAGGCTACAGTTCACAAAGGGACAGGTCACAGTTCATTGAGAGACAGGCTACAGTTCACAGACATGCCACAGTTCACAGACATGCCACAGTTCACAGACATGCCACTGTTCACACAGACATGCCACAGTTCACAAAGGGACATGCCACAGTGTCACAAATAGACACGCCACAGTTCACAAATAGACATGTCACAGTTCACAAAGAAACACGCCACAGTTCACCAAGAGACGGGCCACAGTTCGCAAGGGGACAGATCACAGTTCACTGAGAGACAGGCTACAATTCACAAGTCGCAGATCACTGAGAGACAGGCTACAATTCACAGGTCACACTTCACTGGGAGACAGACCATAGTTCACAGGTCACAGTTCACTGAGAGACAAGCCATAGTTCACAGGTCACTGAGAGACAGGCCACAGTTCGCTGACAGACAAGCCATAGTTCACAGGTCACAGATCACTGAAAGACAGGCCGTAGTTCACAGGCTAGAGTTCACTGAGAGACAGGCCACAGTTCACTGAGAGACGGGCCACAGTTCATAGGTCACAGATCACTGAAAGACAGGCCGTAGTTCACAGGCCACAGTTCACTGTGAGCCAGGCCATAGTTCACAGGCCACAGTTCACTTAGAGACAGGCCATAGTTCACAGGCCACAGTTCACTTAGAGACAGGCCATAGTTCACAGGCCACGGTTCACTGAGAGACAGGCCATAGTTCACAGGCCACGGTTCACTGAGAGAGACGGGCCACAGTTCATAGGTCACAGATCACTGAAAGACAGGTCATAGTTCACAGGCCACAGTTCACTGTGAGCCAGGTCATAGTTCACAGGCCAGTTCACTGAGAGACAGGCATAGTTCACAGGCCACAGATCACTGAGAGAGATAGGCAAAAGTTAACAGGCCACAGTTCACTGAGAGATAGGCAACGTTAACAGGCCACAAATCACTGAGAGATAGGCCATAGTTCACAGGCCACAGTTCACTGAGAGATAGGCAAAAGTTAACAGCCACAGATCACTGAGAGACAGGCCATAGTTCACAGACCACAGATCACTGAGAGATAGGCAAAAGTTAACAGGCCACAGATCACTGAGAGATAGGCAAAAGTTAACAGGCCACAGTTCACTGACAGACAGATAGGCCATAGTTCACAGGCCACAGTTCACTGAGAGATAGGCAAAAGTTCACAGGCCACAGATCACTGAGAGATAGGCCATACTTCACAGGCCACGGTTCACTGAGAGACAGGCCATAGTTCACAGGCCATAGTTCACTGAGAGATAGGTCACAGTTCACTGAGAGACAGGCTATAGTTCACAGGCCATAGTTCACTGAGAGGCAGGCCATAGTTCAAAGACCATAGTTCACAGGCCACAGTTCACTGAGAGATAGGCAAAAGTTAACAGGCCACAGATCACTGAGAGATAGGCAAAAGTTAACAGGCCACAGTTCACTGACAGATAGGCCATAGTTCACAGGCCACGGTTCACTGAGAGACAGGCCATAGTTCACAGGCCATAGTTCACTGGGAGATAAGCCACAGTTCACTGAGAGACAGGCTATAGTTCACAGGCCATAGTTCACTGAGAGGCAGGCCATAGTTCAAAGACCATAGTTCACAGGCCACAGTTCACTGAGAGCCAGGCCATAGTTCACATGCCACAGTTCACTGAGAGCCAGGCCATAGTTCACTGAGAGGCAGGCCATAGTTCAAAGACCATAGTTCACAGGCCACAGTTCACTAAGAGATAGGCCATAGTTCACAGGCCACAGTTCACTAAGAGATAGGCCATAGTTCACAGGCCACAGTTCACTAAGAGATAGGCCATAGTTCACAGGCCACAGTTCACTGAGAGACAGGCCATAGTTCAAAGACCATAGTTCACTGAGAGACAGGCCATAGTTCAAAGACCATAGTCACTGAGAGATAGGCCATAGTTCACACAGTTCACTAAGAGATAGGCCATAGTTCAACAGGCCACAGTTCACTGAGAGACAGGCCATTGTTCAAAGACCATAGTTCACTGAGAGACAGGCCATAGTTCAACGAGAGACAGGGCATAGTTCACTAAAAAGACAGGCCCTAGTTCACTGAGAGACAGACCATAGTTCAAAGACCATAGTTCACAGGTCACAGATTACTGAGAGAGACAGGCCATAGTTCATAGGCTACAGATCACTGAGAGACAGGCCATAGTTTACAGATCACTGAGAGACAGACCATAGTTTACAGATCACTGGGAGACAGGCCATAGTTTACAGATCACTGAGATAGGCCATAGTTCACTGAGAGACAGGCCATAGTTAAAAGAGCATAGTTCACAGGCCACAGTTCACTGAGAGATAGGCCATAGTTCACTGAGAGACATGCCACAGTTCACTGAGAGACAGGCCATAGTTCAAAGAGCATAGTTCACAGGCCACAGTTCACTGAGAGACAGGCCATAGTTCACTGAGAGAGACAGGCCATAGTTCACTGAGAGACAGGCAATAGTTCACTGGGAGACAGGCCATAGTTCAAAGACCATAGTTCACAGGCCACAGTTGCCTGAGAGACAGGCCATAGTTCACAGGCCATAGTTCACAAGCCACATTTCACTGAGAGACAGGCCAGAGTTCACAGGCCACAGATCACCGGGAGACAGTCCATAGTTCACTGAGAAACAGGCCATAGTTTTAAAGACTATAGTTCACATGCCATAGTTCCCTGAGACAGGCCATAGTTCACAGGCCATAGTTCACAGGCCACATTTCACTGAGAGACAGCCAGAGTTCACAGGCCACAGATCACTTGGAGACAGGCCACAGTTCACAGGTCACGGTTCACAGGTTACAGTTCACAGGCTACAGATCACAGTTCACAGGCCATAGCTCACAGGCCATAGTTCACAGGCCACAGTTCACAAAGCCAGAAGTCACTGGGAGACAGACGGTTTTACAGACCGCAGGATTACTGGCTCCTTAGGACCCGTGACCTCATTGTAATGATAGTGTCGATTGACGTGAAATGAACAGTAGCGATGTTTGATTGGCTGAATGGTGTGTATAATATACAATGCTTCTACTCAGATTGAATGTGATCGTGTTTTCAAACAAACTCTAACCGTCTGCATTTTCCCGCTCATTCCGACACCCTGTCCACAGCCACGGCCCGGTCGGCCCGCCCGCAGCCCCGGCACCGGCAATCCACAGGGAGCAGTCAATGTCAAGTCGTCAAGAGGCAACCCACCGGAGGAGACACTGCACTGCTGCCGAGTCACTTCAGTGGTGTTCAGTGGCGCCTGTTCTGATCTAACATACGCAGGACACCACCTACTAAGCCCCCTACTGACGACAATAATTGCTTAGTCGCGGAGCCGGCGTGAGTGAGCTCTCCCCTCCGGAGGGCGCCACCACGTCCGTCCAACGACAGCCCCCATGGACTCGCCGATACCGGTGACCCCGACGGAACCAAACCAAGGCCACAGACGTGGAGAGGACATCGAAACTGAGAGTCACCATGAGAGCAGGGCATGAAGGGCACAGAATTTGAGACTTTTTTTTTTTTTTTTTATGCTGATCGATGAGAATGAGGATGATTATGATGATGCTACGGATTTCCATTTCGGTCTGAGACTACATGACAGGGCTGTACTCTACGCTTCCTTTCATAATATATCCTGGCGTCAACCAGGCCCGAGAGATACAGACACCTGCAGTGTTGGTCAGGAAATTTGAGCAACACTCTCAGAAACGCATCCATTAAGTGGATGAAACTCGACTGTGTGGTCCCAGTCTTCCCAACTGAGTCCGCAGCAAACTCAACTCTGGGTATGAGCCGGTCGGGGCAGAAAAACCCACATGACTTCTGATGGGATTCGAACCCACGACCTCCCAGCCGGGAGTCCGCGACGCTAACCACTTCGCCACGGCGGCTGGTTTNCCACAGATCACGATCACTGACAGATAGGCCATAGTTCACAGGCCACAGTTCACTGAGAGATAGGCAAAAGTTCACAGGCCACAGATCACTGAGAGATAGGCCATACTTCACAGGCCACGGTTCACTGAGAGACAGGCCATAGTTCACAGGCCATAGTTCACTGAGAGATAGGTCACAGTTCACTGAGAGACAGGCTATAGTTCACAGGCCATAGTTCACTGAGAGGCAGGCCATAGTTCAAAGACCATAGTTCACAGGCCACAGTTCACTGAGAGATAGGCAAAAGTTAACAGGCCACAGATCACTGAGAGATAGGCAAAAGTTAACAGGCCACAGTTCACTGACAGATAGGCCATAGTTCACAGGCCACGGTTCACTGAGAGACAGGCCATAGTTCACAGGCCATAGTTCACTGGGAGATAAGCCACAGTTCACTGAGAGACAGGCTATAGTTCACAGGCCATAGTTCACTGAGAGGCAGGCCATAGTTCAAAGACCATAGTTCACAGGCCACAGTTCACTGAGAGCCAGGCCATAGTTCACATGCCACAGTTCACTGAGAGCCAGGCCATAGTTCACTGAGAGGCAGGCCATAGTTCAAAGACCATAGTTCACAGGCCACAGTTCACTAAGAGATAGGCCATAGTTCACAGGCCACAGTTCACTAAGAGATAGGCCATAGTTCACAGGCCACAGTTCACTAAGAGATAGGCCATAGTTCACAGGCCACAGTTCACTGAGAGACAGGCCATAGTTCAAAGACCATAGTTCACTGAGAGACAGGCCATAGTTCAAAGACCATAGTTCACTGAGAGAGATAGGCCATAGTTCACAGTTCACTAAGAGATAGGCCATAGTTCACAGGCCACAGTTCACTGAGAGACAGGCCATTGTTCAAAGACCATAGTTCACTGAGAGACAGGCCATAGTTCAACGAGAGACAGGGCATAGTTCACTAAAAAGACAGGCCCTAGTTCACTGAGAGACAGACCATAGTTCAAAGACCATAGTTCACAGGTCACAGATTACTGAGAGACAGGCCATAGTTCATAGGCTACAGATCACTGAGAGACAGGCCATAGTTTACAGATCACTGAGAGACAGACCATAGTTTACAGATCACTGGGAGACAGGCCATAGTTTACAGATCACTGAGATAGGCCATAGTTCACTGAGAGACAGGCCATAGTTAAAAGAGCATAGTTCACAGGCCACAGTTCACTGAGAGATAGGCCATAGTTCACTGAGAGACATGCCACAGTTCACTGAGAGACAGGCCATAGTTCAAAGAGCATAGTTCACAGGCCACAGTTCACTGAGAGACAGGCCATAGTTCACTGAGAGACAGGCCATAGTTCACTGAGAGACAGGCAATAGTTCACTGGGAGACAGGCCATAGTTCAAAGACCATAGTTCACAGGCCACAGTTGCCTGAGAGAGACAGGCCATAGTTCACAGGCCATAGTTCACAAGCCACATTTCACTGAGAGACAGGCCAGAGTTCACAGGCCACAGATCACCGGAGACAGTCCATAGTTCACTGAGAAACAGGCCATAGTTTAAAGACTATAGTTTCACATGCCATAGTTCCCTGAGACAGGCCATAGTTCACAGGCCATAGTTCACAGGCCACATTTCACTGAGAGACAGGCCAGAGTTCACAGGCCACAGATCACTTGGAGACAGGCCACAGTTCACAGGTCACGGTTCACAGGTTACAGTTCACAGGCTACAGATCACAGTTCACAGGCCATAGCTCACAGGCCATAGTTCACAGGCCACAGTTCACAAAGCCAGAAGTCACTGGGAGACAGACGGTTTTACAGACCGCAGGATTACTGGCTCCTTAGGACCGGTGACCTCATTGTAATGATAGTGTCGATTGACGTGAAATGAACAGTAGCGATGTTTGATTGGCTGAATGGTGTGTATAATATACAATGCTTGTCCACAGCCACGCCCCGGTCGGCCCCGCCGCAGCCCGGCACCGGGAGGCAACCCACGGAGGAGACACTGCACTGCTGCCGAGTCACTTCAGTGGTGTTCAGTGGCGCCTGTTCTGATCTAACATACGCAGGACACCACCTACTAAGCCCCCTACTGACGACAATAATTGCTTAGTCGCGGAGCCGGCGTGAGTGAGCTCTCCCTCCGGAGGGCGCCACCACGTCCGTCCAACGACAGCCCCCATGGACTCGCCGATACCGGTGACCCCGACGGAACCAAACCAAGGCCACAGACGTGGAGAGGACATCGAAAACTGAGGTCACCATGAGAGCAGGGCATGAAGGCCACAGAATTTGAGACTTTTTTTTTTTTTTTATGCTGATCGATGAGAATGAGGATGATTATGATGATGCTACGGATTTCCATTTCGGTCTGAGACTACATGACAGGGCTGTACTCTACGCTTCCTTTCATAATATATCCCGGCGTCAACCAGGCCCGAGAGATACAGGCACCTGCAGTGTTGGTCAGGAAATTGAGCAACACTCTCAGAAACGCATCCATTAAGTGGATGAAACTCGACTGTGTGGTCCCAGTCTTCCCAACTGAGTCCGCAGCAAACTCAACTCTGGGTAGGAGCCGGTCGGGGGCAGAAAAAAACCCACATGACTTCTGATGGGATTCGAACCCACGACCTCCCAGCCGGGAGTCCGCGACGCTAACCACTCGCCACGAATAAAAGTAAAACCTCGCCCCTACCTTCTTCAGTACACACACACACACACAGAGAGAGAGAGAGAGAGAGGAGCTTGAGAGAGAGAGAGAGAGAGAGAGAGAGAGAGAGGAGAGTCAGGCAGACAGAAAGACAGACCAGACACAGTGAGACAAGAGACAGAAAGACGGAGGAGAGGGCAAAAAAAAACAAAAACAAAAAAACAAAAAACAAACAAAACAAAACAAAACAAAAAAAAAAACGAGCCTTGAAAGATGTACAAACTGCATGTTGACTGCAGGCATAATTCAGGCTGTTGTCAAGACAGCCGCAACTTGACGTGTCTGACGTCATTGAAGTGACCTCATTATGCAGCCATCTGATGACGTGGTTTTAAAGGCACAAGCTCCGCCTACCCTCCATCCTCCCTCAACCGGACAAGGTTTGCATCGCAAGCGACCTTGTTAGACGACGCAGATAGAGACGCTGTAACTTTTTTTTAAAAAAAAATTTTTTTTTTTGATGTCGTTTCAACTGCTTGGCTTCCTTTCAAAGGAACGACGTGGAGGGAACATTATGGGGCGTTGGAATGAGTCATGCAAGTTTGAAGCGTCATTGGGTCATTGCTCGCATTAACAATTGTCTTTACAATTTCAGTGACCCACTGAAGATTA
>JADBJO010000128.1:272500-277500 GCA_016801955.1 Conus betulinus | reverse complement strand
TACAACTGACCCGTTTGAGCTGGAGGATGGAGACAGGCCAAAGTTGTAAGAACATTCTAGTTAAAACAAAACAAAACAAAAACAACAACAACAACAACAACAACAACAAAACCCCGCGTACACGTTAACCCAGAATTTGACGCGAGGGACTGTACAATCTTGGAAGATTATCCGTCTGTTTAAGATGTATGTATACACATGTGATTTGTCACTAGGCGGGGATGTATGTTAGAATGATGTAATACGTGAGGGATTAAAAAAAAATGGTGCAAACACTCCCTACGTCCTCCGCCTCTTCTGAAAAAAGAAACAACCAAATAAACAAAAAAGTTTCTGAAATGAAAGACAACAACAATAACAACCAAACAAACAACGTCGGTTTACCTCTCGCCTAACTCTCTCCCCCCTTTTGAAATGGATAAATGACATATGAAATCTCTCTCTCTCTCTCTATCTCTCTCTCTGTCTCACACACACACACACACCACACACACACACACACACACACACACATCCACGCAAGCACGCGCGCGCTTGAGCGCAAGAAAACCACTAAAATGCCACGAGATTGTACTAGCCATAGTGATAGAAAAGGTCGAACATTTTATAACAGTAACATGCCACCTGCTTCTAGGAACGTGAAAAGAAATCCCTATCCTCACACAAATTAGTCCGAGATTTGTGCTTTACTCAGAAGTCATTCATGACATCCTTCTTGCAACCGCTCAACGGAAATACTCCTCGTTCTCGCGAGACACCAATAGGTCAAGAGTGACGTCACAGTTGAGCAGGTGCGGAGGATCGTTAGCGAATACGTGGGCTGTGAATAATGGCTTCTGTACACTAGCTCGCTTCAAACATTTATTCCTCGCGGATCTTCGTAGGCGTTCCAAGCTGTATTAAATCATCCTTTGTTCTGGATCAGGACGCTGAATCATCAACGGGGAGAAGAGATGGAGTCCTGCTGGATTTATAGGATAAAGCTTAGCTCTCTTGATCGTAGGGTTCGGGGTTCAATGCCCGCTTGAAACGAGATCGTCTTTTCAGTTGTTAGAGTATTGTTTACTCCAATGCCCGTTCTTTGGATGAGACTTGACATCGATTTTCAAGGTCTGAACGCATTCATTAACCAACCAACAAAGCTATCACCACCCCCGCCGTGGCGAAGTGGTTAGCATCGTGGACTCCCGGCTGGGAGGTCGTGGGGTTCGAATCCCATCAGAGTCATGTGGGTTTTTTCTGCCCCGACCGACTCCTACCCAGAGTTGAGTTTGCTGCGGACTCATTTGGGAAGACTGGGACCACAAAGTCGAGTTCCATCCTCTTAATGGATGCGATTTTGAGAGTGTTTGCTTAAATGTCCTGACCAACACTGCAGGTGCCTGTATCTCTCGGGCCTGGTTGACGCCGGGGGTATATTATATGAAAGGAAGCGTGTAGTACAGCCCTGTCAGGTAGTCTCAGACCGAAAAGGAAATCCTTACCATCATCTTAATCATCCTCATTCTCATCGATCAGCATAAAAAAGTCTCAGAATCTGTAGGCCCTTCATGCCCTGCTCTCATGGTAACCTCAATGTCGATGTCCTCTCCACGTCTGTGGCCTTGGTTTGGTTTACGTAGGGGTCAGCGGTATCGGCGATTCCATGGGGGCTGTCGTTGGACGGACGTGGTGGCGCCCTCCGGAGGGAGAGCTCACTCACGCCGGCTCCCGACGACGAAGCAATTATTGTCATCAGTAGGGGACTTAGTAGGCGGTGTCCTGCGTATGTTAGATCAGAACAGGCGCCACTGAACACCACCGAAGTGACTCGGCAGCAGTGCAGTGTCTCCTCCGGTGGGTTGCCTCTTGACGACTTGACATTGACTGCTCCCTGTGGATTGCCGGTGCCGGGGCTGCGACGGGGCCGACCAGGCTGTGGCTTTGGACGGGGTGTCGGAATGAGCGGCGTGGGTGCTCTGCCTCTGGGGTGGCGCAGAGGTTGGGAAGGCAAAAACAACAAACAAACAAACCTATCACCTGCGTTAAATTTCATCCCATTCTTCGTTGAAAAGTAGACCATTCCAGTCGGAAAAACAACACATAAAGAAACGGGGGAAACACATTGGACATTGATGCCGTATTTACCTGTGCTCATTCCCGAAAACAGACTTTGGCTGCCATAAAGGCAGGATTTTTTTCTTTCCGTAGAGTGTCCACAATCACCAAGTTGATTATTCTGACACTTTGCGTGTATATGATCGTTTTTTTTTTTAATCCCCGCCATTAAGGCAGCCATACTCCAACTTCGGGAAAGGTGCATGCTATGTGTAACGTGTCATCCATACAAACGGCCAAACTGGCCTTCTCTTCCGAAAGGTGGTGATGGATTTTACGTGTGTGCAAGATGTTGTGCGCGTGCGTTCACACACGGAACCTCGGTTTATAGTCTCATTCGAAGGACTGTGTGGGAAATAGAGTCAGAACCAGTGTTAACTCCGAGGGAAAAATCTCCCTGTACCGAAACGGCCCGGCGGAGTACGAACCCGCGCAGCCCTAAGATTACGAGTCCGATGCTCTACCAACTGAGCCCCAAGGATTAAAATCATCTGTAATTGCAACAGTCTTGCCAGTGATGAACCTATGAACTTTTGGCCAATAAACGTATCCAAACCCTGAAAGAAAAGACATGTTCAAACAATATGCGTAGCACACGTTTGTTAGTGCTGGCTGGCAGAGGAAAATTGCTACAGCTGGACATAAAAATCATGGAGAAAAATGCACGCCGCAAAAGATCACTCACATGTGAAGGACCATCATTCATACAGTTCATGAATAATAATTGTCGTGCCGGCCAGACGCAGTGGCTCAGTGTTTGGCGTTAGGGACAGATGTTAGGGGCCTGGTGGGTCCCTGACCCATCAGAAACATAACTGAGGGAAGGGGTGAGGAGGGAGGGAGGTGCGAGGGAGGGGGTGGAGGTTCAGCAGCCCCCCCCCCCCCCCCCCCCCCCCCCCGGCAGCTCTGCGTAGAGGCGAATATGCCGCGGACTCCAAAAATCAGTGGGAGGGGACTATATTATGTTTCATAGTCATCACTGATTAGCAGTATATTTTAAAGTATGCTGCTCAAATTTTCTCTCCAAAAATGCTGATACCTCAGACGTTGTTAAAAGTGGTAAAAAAAAAAAAAGAAAGAAAGAAAGAAAAGAAAAAAAAAAAAGAAATCCCTGAGCAGAATCCGATCGTACAATCTCAACCCAAACTGGAATTCCAGAACTTCATCACCAGCAAGCTCATCCTCATCAACCAATGTTTAAAAAGTATATGCTCAACAAACCCTCTTCATTGCCGCCCCCATTGTGTTTTAAAGTGCGTCTATGTCTCTGTGGCGAGTTTGTATCAAAATGAAATGTCGGCACTGTCACTGAAGGACGGACTTGACTTCTCCCTCAAAATGGGGGATGCTCACTCAGTCTGGCAGTGCACCTGCCTACCTGCATTATCACTACATCGCTCCGGTGTTAGTGGCGCCTAGCGTCTTTTGAATGAATAGATACCATCAATACCAGGGACGTGAATCCTGGCACTGCAGGTCTCCTTTGATGCGTAGGCTCATGACAACCTGACACTGATGACTTCGTATGGACTGCTGGCGTGACTGCTGAGACTGTGGCAGGAAGATCCTAAACATAGTGGGGCCTGGGGGAGAACGGAGCTTTTCGAATTGGTAGAAAGAAACTCGTGGAGAGCGTGGCAGCAGACAGTCCTCAGAAGAGAAGCCCCCTTCAAGCGAGTGTTTCGGCCCTTACCTCCTGACACTCTAGGGGGGTTGGGCCACACCCGGTTCATGACTCCGGATGTCCCTCCGCTGCTGCCCCTTTTTTTTTTTTCCCATCTTGGGATGAGCCATGACTGGGATTCGAACCCATGCCCTTCTGGACATGCTCATTTCCACTTAATGACTCGCACACTAACCTCTGAGCCACAGGGACTTACCGTCAGACGATATATGGACCCGCCGAATTCTGTCAACTTTCATTTCATTAGTAGGAAGAGCTGTCGGGGTTTACCTGTCACTGAACAGGATATGACTTCATGTTAATTCTTGCGAGACTTGAACCTATGTCCTACTTCACTAATATATCTTGAACTTGTCACGCTGTCGGCGGGAAAGGTGATTAGCTATGCAAAGTATGAATTACGGCCCCTGTCGACTGGCTTGTCTCGCCGCCATCTTTTTCAATAGGGACGGTCACAAATTCAAACCTGTCACTGGGTTATGGTACATACCAGCCCATTAACTTAATTTAGTAGAGGAGAAGGAGTGATGGTGGAACCTATTTCTTTTTAGAGTTGCACAGTGGCCAAAACAGTCCCAAGCGCCATGCCAGGTAATGGAAGGTAGCAGAAACATGTACTCTCTTTTAAAGAATGTATTTGCAAAAAATCGATGTTGGGGGTGAGGGTGGAGGAGGAGTCAGAATGGAGGAGGAGGAAGGGGGAGGGGGAGGGGGGTCGGCAGTTGGAAGGGCTTGAGGGTGAGGGTAAAGAGCGAGTAATACACAACCTGCACATTGTCCACAATAACATTTGCTCATTGTCTGTCTCATATCTGGTGATGGCTTATTTCTAGGACGAAAAAAGTGACATCCTTTTTTTTTTTTCCTTCTTTCCTTTCTTCCTCTCTTCCCCACCTCTCCCCTATCCTCCCGAAAAGCGTTCTTTATAAGGTAGCCTCCCCTTTCTCACTCCTTGGGGAGAAATCAGAAAGAGGATGAAAAGGAAGTGTACACCTTCGTTTTCACAATGCTACTCACATACATATATGTGAAATGTTTCTTCTTCTTAGTCTCTCATCCTGTTCTTATTTTCCTCATGCCCAACTATCTTCACCCCCCCCCGCTCATGCCTTTCGTTTCTCCCTCGACATCTTCTCCTCTTCTCCCCCCTACCCTATCCGTCTTTTCTCTTTCTCTCCCCCCCCCCCTTTCTGCCTCTCTCTCTCTCTCTCTCTCTCTC
>JADBJO010000128.1:252500-257500 GCA_016801955.1 Conus betulinus | reverse complement strand
GACGTCACATGTCAGGCCTTCGCACTCACCCGTGACCCTATCCTTGCGCCAGGTGGTTTTCCCCCCCAAAATAGTCCCATTCCTTTGTTTTTAATCTGTCTGCTCTGAACCACCTGACATGTACCTTGATGGACGGATGAAAAAAAAAAAAAGAAGGTGAATCATCTTTCAGACGCCATTCAAGTTCTCAAATCAATGTCATTGTGCACGTCTGTAAATACTCGACTCTTCAGTAAGCAAGGCCTTGGCACATTAATTTTTTTGGTGTGCAGCCCGCACACAACTTTTTTGACTGACTCTTTTGAAGAAAAGTTTGGTTTGCAGCCTGTGACAGACAGTCCGGGGTCTCCACAGCCCTGTCCTCGGTCCTGTGCAACAGGACAGAGGGGTCGTTATCTATGCAATTCTTTGCTATGCTGTCCATCATGGGTAACTTCATTCGTCTGCCTTCAAGACATCCACTCTTCACTCCACCTTGTGGGAAGGTTTCGGACAGAGAGTCACGGCAAGATAGATGCTTTTTCGAAGCAAGCGTCCGGCGCTTGGTAACTGTCTGCGATGAGACTTTTGTGCGGTCGCGCTTGTGTTGATTACTGACTGATATAGGTGTTTTTTTCTCGTTCAATGTTTGAGAGGCGAAGATTTCGTCTGAAGTGTTTCCTCTTGAATGCTCGCGATTTTTTTTTTTTTTTTTTACTCCAGATTTGCTATGTGTCCAGTTCTCTCGGTGTCTATAGAAGATGGACATCAGCAGAGACTTGCAGAGTTTTATCTTAACTAGGAGACTCACAGATCTCTCCAGATTATGTTTAGTCTTGTCGTGGCAGTCATAGCCAGAAGGAACCTCTTCTTGGTCTGAGTCTTTTCTTGAGCGGCTGTCCTAGTTTATGAAAGAACCCCAAGGTACTGGAAGTGGTCTACTTCTTTCAGTCTCTGCCTGTTTGGGTGTGATATCGACTGCTGAATACTGCCTGGAACTGCTGACTACGGTTTTTTTGCTTTCTGCGAGCCGCTTCCCAGCTCGTATGTCTCCAGTGTGAGTTCCTTGACTTCTGTCTCGCTGCCCTCCCAGCGGATTGATTCTATCGGCGACATGCAGGTCGCACACTACTTTTAAACGGATGTAAAAGTTGATCTAGTTGCAAAGGAGACGACTGCAGGCGGAAATCTAAACAAAAATCTTAAATAAATGTCAGCGAACCGCCAAGAGAAACGTCGACAAACGCGTCACAAAACAAAACACTAGTGACTCGTTTATCCACGTTTCTCTTGGCGGTTCGTTAAACATTTATTTAGGATGTAAAAGTGTTGAAATCCAGAAACACTCCCCGCATTCCTTCTCCAAGCAGACATTCAATGAAGCAGGAGAAAGGAACCAGCCTTGGCGCCTTGTTCTGAAAGGTCTCCATGATTGGTGGTCAGAATGATGCATCCTCGTAGAGTGCTGCTATGATGAGGATCGGCTTGTTAGCAGTGTTCTAGTTCCCCGTGACCTGTCACAGGCAGTTGTGAAAGATGCGGTCAAAGGTTTCCTTGAGGTCAGTAGTGTTGTGCCGGCCTCAGGTCACGCTGATTATGAATATGCTTGGCGGTAAGCCATTGAGTGCTGAAGATCTGTTTTGGCCTTAGGCTTCCTGGCTTTCTATACGAAATTCTTATGTCTTTCCTTTGAGTCTGTTCAACAGTTTTCTCGACATCACTTCACTGAAGGGAATGGTCAAACTGAATATTAAGTAGTTTTGCGAACTGCAACAACAAGAAAAAAAAAAATCGTCGTCGTCGTCGTCGTCATCATCATCATCATCATCATCATCATCATCATCATCATCATCATCATCATCAAGACAACAACAACAAACAACAGCGACAACAACAAACACAACAATAATTATAGTAATAATGATGATGATAATAATCATAAGAATAAGAATAATGATAATGATAATAAAAAAAAAGTAAAAATAATAGTGATATTAATAATAATGATGATAACAACAACAAACAACAATAATGATGATGATGATGATGATGATGATGATGACGATGAAGAAGATGAAGAAAAAGTACACGCGCGCCGTATCTCTGTCGAACTCCAAGCACATGGAAAACCATACAACAACTACCGACGGTCAAACAACTTTCTTTTTCTGTTGTGTCGGTGAAGCCCCAAACTGACTGTCCCTCGCTGCGAAGGTCCAAGGCCTTCCACTTGTTAGCTGGTTTGTGGCAGAAAGGCAGAAGAAATTGGTCTGTTTGTCTCCGTGAATAACAAACTTTGTTCTTGGCCTATCTGTTGCTAGTAAGCAGAGAATCAGCTCAAGAGACGGAATGGGGTCAAACGTTATCGATTCGCACACACGTATTTTTTTCACGCAGTTATCGATTCGCACACACGTATGTTTTCACGCAGTCTCTTCCATTACTGCTTGTGTCGTCAGTTTGATTCTGTTTACATACTTTCTCTACTTGTTCCATTCCCCCACCCCCCCCCACCCACCCACCCACCCACCCCTAGAAACGCCACGGGAAAGCGAGATATCAGTGTATGGCATTTTTTCAGTTTAATTTTATTGTCATCATAGCCCCGGTTGTCCACACTTGCATCTTCTTCGGACAGTTGTCGTATACGTGGAGGGGAGTGGTGTGTGTGTGTGTGTGTGTGTGTGTGTGTGTGTGTGTGTGTGTGTGTGTGTGTGTGTGTGTGTGTGTGCGTGTGTGTGTGTGTGTGTGTGTGTGTGTGTGTGTGTGTGTGTGTGTGTGTGTGTGGTGTGTGTGTGTGGGGGGGGGGGGGTCCTATCCTGTACAAACAAACAAACGAACCAAAACAATAACAAACAGGTACGTGTTTACAAGATTAGCAACAAATTTTCATCATGATAACAAATCTGTTGACATCCCTAAAGCAGAAATGACAGGACCACGCAGAGAGGTGCCAGGCAGTCTCCTCTCCTTAACATTTCACACTCACATTACAGACTTATTACCAAGAAGAAGAAAAAAAAAAAAACAGACCAGCTGAAAAAACCGTTTAAAAGCCATATATATGGCCCTGCAAACACTGCATAATGGACGACTAGTGCCCATTTGGGACACTGTTTTTCACTACCTAGTCGCCAGGTTACGATGAAACACTGACATGAATTATACCTAGGGAAAAATTGTTGACGTTCTAAAAAGGACAGAGTACAGACCACATACGCAGGAAAGCATGGTCGACAATAAAGAGAGAGAGAGAGAGAGAGAGAGAGAGAGAGAGAGAGAGAGAGAGAGAGAGAGAGAGAGAGAGAGAGAGAGGAAAAAGAAGAAGAAGAAGAAGAAGAAGAAGACGAAGAAGACGATGATCAAAAAGGACAAGACGAACAAGAAGGAGGCAGATAGATAGAAAGAGAAGAGAGAAGCGAGAGAGAGCGAGAGAGAGAGAGAGAGAGAGAGAGAGAGAGAGAGAGAGAGAGAGAGGAGGGGGGGGGTGGACAAGAAGAAGAAGAAGAAGAAGAAGAAGAAGAAGAAGATCAAAAAGGACAAGACGAACAAGGAGGCAGATAGAAAGAGAGAGAGAGAGAGAGAGAGAGGAGAGAGAGAGAGAGAGAGAGAGAGAGAGAGAGAGAGAAGAGAAGAGAAGAAGAAGAAGAAGAAGAAGATCAAAAAGGACAAGACGAACAACAAGAACGAGAAGGAGGCAGAGAGAAAGAGAGTGACAGGTGAGAGGGAATTCACCAGCACAGAATTCCCAGATGCCAGGGATTCCACTTGTACTGAAAGAGACCCTGGCACCCTCACGACGAAGACACTGAAATGGGGTAAAATACTGGTCCTGGATAAACACAGCCCTTGTGGAAACTTTGTAAGGGTACGGTTGAGGAGGGAGGGGAGGACAGGAGTTGGGGGGAGGGGGGAGGGGGGAGACGGGAGGGAGGGGTTTGCGGATGGGGAAGGAGGAATGGAAGGGCTCGTTCTGCTATTGTTTTTCTTTCTCTCTGCACGACTGACCACTGAGTCCTCTGCAATCTCTCTCTCTCTGTGAAGAAGAGCAGCGTCGGTCGCATTTGGGTCTGTCCACGTAAAGCTGAAAGTGGGTGCAGCAGAGTTCGTTGGTCTCTACGAAACAGAGAGAACATAATTAAATCTGTCTCCGTGAAATGGAAAAAAAAAAAAAAAAAAAAAAAACCAACTGGTCCACTGATCGTTGTCCACTGTGTGTAAAAAAAAAATGGACCCTTTTTCTCCGTGGTGGTTGTGAAGTAGACGACTAGTTCGTTGTGTACCTGTGGAGGACAAACCTGTACGTGCAAGGTCACTCCGTCACCCCAACCAACAACAGCTAGTCCATGGGTCTGAAGGAGAACAAAACCGCTGCACTGCATTTTTGACCCACTTTCAAGGAAGAACATGGTTGAGCGAAGTCAGAAGAACAGCTTACAATTTACCAGAGACCATTTTGCCAGCTGTGATTTCTGCCAGCAATAATAATACTCTTCAGTTGAGCTGTAGATAATGTTTCCAGCTCCTAACAGATTTTTGTCAGAGTGTGTGTTTCTACATTTGTTCTTTTTTTTTTTTTTGACCCTCGTTAGTGCCGTGTATATGAGGAAAACATCGGCTCGTCTCGCCGAGAAGACAGGCACCCAGCTCATGTTAAAGTCCAGAGAAAAAGGGGGGGGGGGAAAAAAAATCGGTGACAGGAAGTTACCACTACTGTTGCAATGAACTGATTTCTGGCTTCAAGGCGCGGCGCTGTTTGACAAGTTGTTCAGGTTCTGGTTACAATGATTCACTACAATCTGCGCATTCCTGCCTCCCTGGCTCACTTCCATATGCGCCGTGTTGATGACTGGAACACAAAGGCTCCGTTGTTGTCGGGGCTGCCCCGAGCCCGTCGGGGACCAGTACCAAGACAGTCCCGTTACCATTTTTTTTTTTCTCTCTCTGTTGTCGATCGCTGCTTGAAGGCAGGGACGCAGGTACTGGATCCTGATGGTACTTGGACCTGGACCTGCTGACAT
>JADBJO010000128.1:210000-240000 GCA_016801955.1 Conus betulinus | reverse complement strand
AAAAAATTCGTGTGATCAGCTGACTCGCTTTGTGTGAGAACGTGTTGACAAACTTGGCCCACCACCAGTACACAGAAGAGGTATCTTCAGCTCGGTCTGCAAGGCTTGCGTTCTTTTTTACTGTCATTGGACCCATTGTAGTGGGCCCTAATCACCCCATTGTCAAACAGACTCCCTGGTGAAGTACAAAGAGCGCGTGACCGTACTTCTACCCCCCCCCCCCCACCTCCTCCACTGCTTCACTCCAACCCCCTTAAAGTAGATCCAGAGTGAACTCCCCTTTGTTCCAAAATAACCCCCCCCCCCCCCCTTCCAAATTCATCCCCCCCCCCCCCGGGGGGGGGGGAAAAGATAATCAATTAAAAACCGTGACCTGGAATGTAAGAAGAGAGAGATATCAATTAAAACGCCATTGACCCCCGGGATTTGGGGGGAGGTAGATACCGGAGAGGAGAGAGAGCGAGAGAGAGAGATGGGGTAGATGGATAAATGAGATAAACAGACAGACTGACTGAAAGGATACGAGGCATAAAAAATGATATTACAGGCTTAATGATGTCATTAGTAGGATTCAGAAATCTTCGTACAAGTTCTTGGACCAGAATCGCGATAGTTCTAAAGCACGCAGATCGAAAGATGTTTTTCTCTGAAGTACAAACTACTTTATCAGTTGTTAAGGAGCGAGTAAAGGCCGAAATCTGAAATCAAAAAGACCAATGCCGAGCGTGGAAGCGGTACGTACACCATTTCTAAAAAACAAGAGAGATGAGAGATTGAGGAGACAGAGAAGAGGAGAGAGAGAGGGGAGAGAGAGATGAGAACTAAAGGAATTTATAACATGTTTGACAACTAAAAAAATTAACATTACAAATTTCACATATGAGCATTGTCCAGCAACACTTTTTATTTATAGACGGCTCTTCGTCAGCCTAATGACGGACATCGGTCAGCAGGCGTACCCCTTGCCATCTGATACGAGGGGTCCGGCAGTTGGCACCTTATCACTGGACAGCTTCTGGGTCAGCGTGAAGCGGACACGAGGAACACATGGAGTGATTAATGGGTCCTTTGTTGTCATCCTGAGCTATGTGGGTCACTGGGTTTGAGGTGTGGGCTTCACAATGTCCTCCAGTGGTGCTGACTGATATCTGTGGCACTGGTTGCTGATACCTTCACAATGTCCTCCAGTGGTGCTGACTGATATCTGTGGCACTGGTTGCTGATACCTTCACAATGTCCTCCAGTGGTTGCTGACTGATATCGGTGGCACTGGTTGCTGATACCTTCAGGTTTTTCGCCCGTTTCTCACCACTAGTGACTACATGATACCTTCAGGTTTTTCGCTTCGCCCATTCTCACCACTAGTGACTACATGCAGGACGCTGATAATCATCCCAAGAGAGTGGGGGGAGATTCAGGGGAAGGGGGAGGACAAGAGGAGGAGGAAGGGGAGGAAGCGAGCAGGGGGTGCTGTATCTAACAGGCTGGTCGAACACTACACTGATACCAACCAGAACGACAACATGTTGAAATGGGCAGCAGAAATGGAATGTTTGTCCAATGTTAGGCTCCAACTAGATGCGAACCTGACAACCTCTGACTGCGAATTCGGAGCTGTACCACTGAACCCATTATGTGGAATGAACGCACTGTGTGCACGTACATACAAAAACCTTTGCTGATCCAATAATTTTATTTTCATATTAGGCCCGATTTAGAATCAAATCAATGTTATTTATAAACAAGAAGCGATGAGTGCACCGTTTTCATTTAATTATTCACATGATTATCTAAACAATCTGATATCTATAAAGCGTTGCAACTTTAAACTAAAGAAACTATATGAATAACTGAATCAAAATATAAGCAAATTAAAGTCTAAATGGTGCATTATTTAGATATCATAATTCATCTGAGTAAGCAAAGCAACATTTACACATCATTAAATTTCTGTCACGTCTGATCCATACGAGGGTGTTGCCTATATTGTTTCTTGGACAACGTCTATTTCACTGCCAGATCAGCGTGATGTGTACGCAATAAGCTACATAATACATTCCCACCTGGGATCTCCGCATTGCAACCAGCGTCATGTCTTATTATAAACACTGAAATTCTACCCGCCTTCCCCCACCATCCTGCTCGTCCCCCCCCCCCCCCCCCCCCCCCCAAAAAAAAAAAAAAAAAAAAAAAAGAAAGAAGACAAAACAGACAGTAAGACTGCGTGCACGTCAGAGGGGTTTTTACATGGAGTTAGGTTTCGCTTTATACAGAAACAGAGCTGACGCAGGTGTGTCTCGCCATGCGGACGGACGACTTGTGGTGGGAGTGACCGGCGAAGTCTCGTATCATTATCATCTTCGTTGCTACAGTGCTTACAGACAGCAATGGTTTTCTCCTCTGTCTTCCTCTGCTTCTTGCCCCCCCCCCCCTTTTTTTTTTCTTCTCCTTCTGATGTGTTTCCTATACTTTGTATTACCTTTTGTATCTTGCAGTTATCGTTTCCTTCATATTTTTTTTTCTAATTATTCATGCCTTTTTCTTCAGGCCTCGTCCTTTTTCGAACAAAACGCTACCTTTTCTTCACGCCGACTCCTACCTTTTCCTTTTAATTAAATCAGACCCTTTCATTTCGATTCTTATTCTTACCCCCCCCCCCCCCCCCCCCCCCCCCCCCCCCCCCCCCCCCCACCCCCCCCCCCCCCTCCCCCCCATTACATTCCCCCACCCCAATTGATCCTTCTTACCTTTTCCTACTTAATCTTATCCTCTCACATTGATTTCAACCTTTTCCTTCTAAAGTCTACCCTTTCATACTGATACCTTCCCCGAAGTTGGAGTGTGGCTGCCTTAATGGCGGGATAAAAAAAAAACTGTCATGCACACAAAACTCCACTCCCTATACAGGGGGTGTCCGCAGGAGTATCAGCCTGCGTACGCAGAAGAAGAAGAAGAAGATACTGACTATTTTTTTTCTCCTAAAAAATCCTGCCCTTGTACATCGGTTCCTGTCTTTTCCTGCTAAATGCTACACCTTCACATTGATTCCTACCCCCTTTCTTCTAAATCCTACCCTTTCACACTACTTAATCCTACCCTTCACATTGATTACAACCTTTTTCTTCAAAAATCCTACCCTCCCACATTGATTCTTACCCTTACCTACTAAATCACACCTTTTGTTATTGATTCCTATCCTTTTCATCTAAATCCTACCTCCTTCACTCTGATTCCACTTTTTCCTCCTAAACATTTCATGTTGATTCCTACCTTTGCCTACGAAATCCCACCCTTTCAGATTGATTACAGCTTTTTGTTTCTTAATACTACTCCTTAACATTCTCACTAAACGCTGCTCTTTTCATGCTCACTGGTACGTTTTCTTCCAAATCCTACCCTTCACACTGGTCCCTACCTTTTCCTACTCATTTCTACCTTTTTTTTTTTCAACTCCCAGTTCTTATAAGAACAGGGAGTACTTTAGAATGGGAACGAAGAAAGCTGTGTGTGTGTGTGTGTGTGTGTGTGTGTGTGTGTGTGTGTGTGTGTGTTGTGTGTGTGTGTGTGTGTGTCCGTCCGTGGTGAAAACTTACTAACGGCTATAACGGCCCATAACGGTTTTTTTTTTTTTTATGGAAAATCTCAGAAAGTACTTGGCCGGTCTTTCTGAAAACTTGTAGGTATGTTCATCATCGGTCACGGATCATGCCCGATGCTTTATTTTACCGTTAGAGCCGTTCCTAACGGCTATAACGGCCATAACATTTTTCTTCTTTATGGAAAATCTCAGAAAGTACATAGCCGATATTCTCTGAAAATTTGTAGGTATGTTCATCATGGGTCACGAATGATGGCCGATGTTTACCAGAATAGCCGTTACTAACGGCCCAAAACGTTTTTTTTTTTTTTTTTTTTTATGGAATATCTCACGCGTATTCTCCCCTACTGGGAGTACCTTTATATGCTTTGCATCTTGTTTCTACTAAATTCTACCTTGTTATACTTTGGCGTGTCTTCTCAAACGGAGTTCTATTTTTTTTTTCACGTTGTCCCAGCTTCATGTTGTGCTACCTTTTCCAACCTGTCTTTTCTTCCTTTAGCCGATATTGTCCAACCTTGTCCAACTGTGTCCAGTGTGCTCCTGCTTTATATTACTACCTTTTTCTGTTGTGTCATATATTGTCCTGGAAAACATTGTCCTATACTGTCTTACTTTGTGCTGCCTTTTTCTTGCATTCTCCTGTCTTCTCCTACTCTGTCCGATGTTCCCCTACTTTGTCCTATGTTGTCCTACCTACAATCATACATTGCCCTACTTTGCCCCACCTTTTCCTGCTTCGTCCTATACTGTCTTACTTTGTGCTGCCTTTTTCTTGCGTTCTCCTGTCTTCTCCTACTCTGTCCGATGTTCCCCTACTGTCCTATGTTGTCCTATTGTCCTACTCAATCATACATTGTCCTACTTTGTCCCGCCTTTTCCTTTATTGCCCTGCTTCGTCCTGCTTTTTTTTCCTACATTGTCTTTCTTTGTCTTTCATTTCAGTACTTCTGAAAAGTATGCAAGCTGAGTGAGTTAAGCAGTGCAAAGCAGAGCTGAACGGAACGACACATGTCGTACAAAGCAGTGCAAAGCTGAAACAGCCTTGCTTCTTCAGCCTGGGGAAGGCACGTGAGCAATAAAGACGGCTGGTGTTTCTCGCTGGCGTCCGGCGGACATGGGCTCGTGGCCAAGACCACGTGAAATGCCAGGGTGAAAGGTCGAGTCTCGAATCACGGCGTTGTCCCAGGGCTGTGACCCAGTAACCCAGAAGTGGAGTTAATGTGATACCTGGTGGTGAATCACATGCACAGGCGCCAGGCTCTCTGTCTGTCTGTCTGTCTGTCTGTCTTTCCCTCCCTCCCTCCCCCCCCCCCTCCCTCTCTGTCTCTCTCCCTCCTCACTGTCTGTCTCCTCACTCTCTCTCTCTTTGGATTTGCCTGTCGCAACAACTTTTCAGTACATTTCAAAGTCATAAACGTAATTAACTGATGATGACATTGCAACATCTGAGCTGGCGTCGGAATACCACTCCTCTTCCTCTCTCTCGGCTCTCTCTTCCTCCCTCTCTCTCCTCTCTCCTCTCTCCTCTCTCTCTCTCTGTCTCTCTACCTCTCTGTCTGTCTGTCTGTCCGTCGTCTCTCCTCGTCCATGTCTGTCTGTCTGGTCTTCTCTCTCTCTCTCTCTCTCTCTCTCTCGCGGATTTTGCCTTTTAAAACAATCTTTCATTATATTTTACAATCATACACATGATTAAATGATGATGATACATCAATATTTCAGGTGGCTTCGTAACACATCCTCTCTCCCCGCCCCCGCCCCCCCCCTCCCCACACACACTCTCTCTCTCCTCTTTCCTGCTCTCTCCTCTCTCTCTCTCTCTCTCTCTCCTTCTCTTCTCCCTTCTACACAACAATCTTTCATTACAACACTCTTTTCATGATATTTCATGACATGAGTAATACAACTGATGATGATACAGCAACATATCCGCTGCATAGTAACAACCACTCTCTTTCCTGTCCGCCATCTGTACTTGGGCCTTCCTGCCTGGCTGTCCGTCCCTGCCTGCCCTGTCTGTCTGTCTGTCTGTCTGTCTGTCTCTTCTTTCTGTGTCTCTCTTGTCCTCTCCTCTCTCTCTCTCCTTGTCCTTCTCTCCTCTCTCCTCTCCTCTCTCTTATTCCTCTCTCTCTCCTCTGCCTCCCTGGTACCCTGAAAATGTCTTCTCTCTCTGCCCTCGTCAGCCTTATTTTCCATGTCTGTCTCTTCTCTCCTCTCTCGCTTCCTTCTCTTTCGTATACCCATCTCTCCTCTCCTCTCCTCTCTCCGCGGCTCCTGGCGTTGTCCTCTCGATCTCCCTTCTCTCTCTCCATAACCTCTCCTCTCTCATCCTCTCTCTCTCTCTTCCCTCCTCGCCTCCTCCCCCTCTTCTACTCCTGGGTCGTCTCCCTCTCCGCCCCTCCTCCCTCGTCCCTGCTGTCTCTTCTCGTCTCCCGTCTCTCTGCCCTCCGCCTCTTCTCGTCCCCCCTCCTCCTGTCTCTCGCATCTCCTCCGCCTCTCCTCTCTTCTCCTCTCCTCCCTCCTCCCCCCTCTCTCTCTGCCTCTGGCCTCTCACCCATCCTCGCTCTCTCCCTCCTCTTCGTCTCGTCCTCTCTCCCTTCTCTCTCTCCGCTCCTCTCTCTCCTTCTCTCTCCATCTCCTGTCTCCTGGTTTGGGCTCGTGGCTACAACATCTTCTCATGTCTGTCCTGTCTCTTTCTCTCATAAGTCATGTCGCTCGTAATGTCTCTGATGTCTGTCCTGACTCTTCGGTTCTCTGGCTCCCTCTCTCCTCCTCTCTCCCCCTCTCACCTGTCCCTCTCTGTCCCCTCTTCTCTCTCTGCTCTCCTCCCCTCCTCTGCTGCTCCTCCCCTCTGCCTGTCCTGTCTCTGTTCTCTCTCCTGCTCCTGTCTGTCCTGTCCCCCCCTCTCAGTTCTCCTCCTTCTCTCTCGTCGTCCTTCTATTCCGCTCTGGTCTCTCCCCTCTCCCTCTCCTCTCCTCCTCCCTCCCTCTCTCCTTCTCTCCTCCCCTCTCCGCTCTCGCCTCACTCTCATCTCCCCCTACTCTCTCTCTCCTCTCTCTCTCTCTCTCTCAATCGTTTTGCGGTTGACAGTAAGATGTTGTCACATCCTGGAATAATTTAGATGAACAGTTTTCCGAAATCTGAATCCTTATCCGTATTCAAGTTTTTTCTTTTTGTAGTTCTATGCATCAAGGGATAACAGATTTGAATAAACAACACAAATTCTGATACCAGACCTTTCCATCCTGCTTCTGACCTGCTGTACACCCCTGGCAAATTCAGATTTCGTTCGTGCACTCATCTCTCTCTCTCTCTCTCTCCTCTCTCTCCGCTCTCTAGAGAAGAAGAATTGGGTTGGGTGGGGTGGAGGGGATAGGAAGGAAGGGGCTGGAGAAAAGGGTGGTTGGGTGGGGGAGACGCATCTGTCTTGATCCTTCATAAACAGAAAATCAACCCCCTACCCAACACTTTTCTTAACTGCATCTTCACCACCACCCTCCCCCTTTATTTTCATGCAAGACAAGACACGGGGTGGTAGCATGCAGCAGGAAGTTCGGTCATGGAGAGAGAGAGAGAGAGAGAGAGAGAGGGGGGGGGGGGGGAAGAGGAGAGAGAGAGAGAGGAGAGAGAGAGAGAGAGACGGAGACGGACAGAGAGAGAGAGAGACAGACAGACAGACAGACAGACGGACGGACAGACGGGGAGCGGGTGGAGAGAGAAACAGACAGACAAAAAATGCAACAATTGTTTGCATGAGAAACCTCTGTCAAAAAAGAAGAAAAAGAAGAAAAAGAAACCAATAAAACACCACAAACCACCACCACGAACAAGAACAAGAAAAAAAAATATCAGAGAGAGAGAGAGAGAGAGAGAGAGAGAGAGGAGAGAGAGAGAGAGAGAGAGAGAGAGAGAGAGAGAGAGAGAAGAGAGGAGAGAGAGAGAGAGAGAGAGAGCGAGCTATCGGTAGGAAACCCTTTTGACATTCGATTGAATTAACTTGTAAACTTCTGCCTGCATTTTGCGACACGCCCCTGTCCCATTACCGATCTGTCCTGCTTTGAGCTGAATGCAAAGCTCGCCGCGTCCCAGTGAACCACTGTCAGGTTCTTCTGTGAGGGGATCTTTGGCACTGCCGCCCTGTGTGATTCCGCAACCGATAACGCTCTGTGGCCCGTCATGAGTGACAGCATTAGTCATAGGGCAAAGGACGTGTTATACTGGCCTACTTTGCTTCGGTGAAAGAGAGAACATGAAGATGGATAAACCAGATAAAGAGATCGGTTTACTTATTTGCAAAGCAGGGTCGTGAAAAAAAAAAAAACCCTGGTCAAAATCAGTATTTGTTTATTCATTCAATTGTTCGTTTAATCATGGATTCTTCGTTTGTTTGCACGTTCAGGCTTATGTTCATGTTTACTCATTCAATTATTCGTTTAATTATGAATTCTTCATGTGTTTGCACGTTCAGGCTTATGTTCGTTCGTCTCGTTGTTTCAGTTTCGGAATATAAATGCTGTGCTTTGGGCTGTCATTTACTGGGCCCTTGGGGTTTTTTTTTTATGGTTGATAAAAGTTTTATAAAATAAACCGAACATTTTGCAAAATGCTTATTGGGTGTTGGTGGTTTTTTACTGTTCAGTTTGTCTCGTTGATTCATTCATTATGTTTTCAAGTTATTTCCGTCTCATTTCATTTCATTTATTTTTCACTGTATGTTGTTTATCTCGTTTCAGTCATAACAAGTTATCAGTCTTGCTAGTCCATTCAGCTCCGCTTCCAGTGGGAAATATTGCTGGCAGGTCCTCGATCATTTTACTGTAAAAGAAGCATGAGAAAACAGTTTCCTCTTTACAGTTGTAGCAGCAGCAACAGACTACTACTGCTACTATTACTAATAGTAGCTGTCGTTGTAGTCGTAGTAATTGTAAAGCACTCGCAGTTGTAGTACTACTGCAACCACCTACCACTACTACTGTTACCGTTGTTGTTGTTGCTGCTGCTGTCTCTAGAATGTTAAACAGTATTCCCATGACAATGACAAAGAAGGAGGAGAGAGAGGGGAGGTGGAGGAGGAGTATACAAGCAAGTTTGATGAAAGTGTGACAGCCATCTTACATGTTTCTCGACCCTTGAACAACAACCCACGGTAGTCAGGGAGTTTTCCCAGGCGAATTTCTGTAGAGACGTCCACTTGGATAGTTCCACGTCCTGTGAAACGGAGAGAAAAAAAAGCTGGAAAAAAGAAGATCCTTGATTACTTAAAGGATAGGAACTCCGTGAATTAGCGCCGTGAGTGAGGTGCGCGATCTTTAACTGAATCTGCCTCCTACGTCGACCACGCTCTCGGTTGCTTGTCAGAAGATAAAGCACGGGAATGAATGGGCTCATAGCTAGGGCCTATATATCATGCATTATAATAGACAAATACATGCATTAGAATAGATAGGGTTGGCGTGGGGGGAGTGAAAATGGGGGCGTGAGAGAGGGGGAGGGGTATGGGAGGGTGGGGGAGAGGAGGAAAAAAAAAAAAACAGCGATGGCATCTAATTCTCTAACTCTAGGAAATCAACATTATCATTTATACTGACAGAACCCCTAGCGTCCTGAGGAGGGTTGTGAAGCGTAACTGAGGGAATCATAGACAACTGCATGAAAACTGTAAGGGACTGCGGAACTCTGTCAGGGTCGAAGAGTCCTTTCGCGCACTGTGTCCGGGTTGTGGTTATCCGGGTCCCATACCCTTTATCCATTATTTCTTCAAACTTTTACAAAATGTGTTGAAAGAAATGCCCTATTCTGTGAAAGGAAGTTAAAAAAGAAATCTGAATCTGGCAGAAAACCTAGCCACAGGCATGGCTTAAGGCATGGCCATTTTAATGGGGGTTTCGACATCTCTCTCTCTCTCTCCCTCTCCGTCCCCCCCCCCCCTAATTTTAATGTGTCCGTAGGTAGATGGTACTCCCTCTCTCTCTCTCTCTCCTCCTACCCCGCCCCCCACCCCCACCCACTCACCCTCGCTTTTCTACTCCGTATACCATTTGCTTTCCCGCACTTCGGTATTGTCACTTTCAATCTCAGGGCCTGGCGCCATGAAAGCGGTGCATAAAGACTTTTGTCCACCAAGCCCAGCCCATGACCTCGCACACTCCCCATGTCTGCGTGTGTGTGTGTGTGTGTGTGTGTGTGTGTCTGTGTGTCTGTGTGTGCGCGCGCGCCCGCGAGAATGGCATGCCGACAATGCCAGCGGCAGTGAAGGGCGCACGCGGCCTTTGGAAGGATGACAATACAGCGGGACAATGGAGGGCTTGTTCTCCATGGCCTCTCTCTCTCTCTCTCTCGCAGACCTATCCTACCTGTATGAATAGGGCTATAGGCGCTGACAGCAGAAATCCCCAGAGGCTGGACTGGTCCTCTTCTTCGTCGTCCCCTTTCACATAACACAGGACAGGTGGATTGATGATCTCTGCAGATCGACAAAGCCAGGTCTCTCTCTCTCTCTCTCTCTCTCTTCTGTATGTTTATCTTTGTCACGCCCTCTATTCCCGACTGCATCTCCCACCCCCTCTTTCCTCTGCACCGTGCGTTTGCGTATGTTGAAAAAAAAAAAAAAAAAGAGAGAAGCAGAAGTAACTCTGGTGTGACCACTTCAAGCAAACATTGTTACACATTTTTATACTGAGCGTAAAACGCATGGTACTGCGTTCCTCTCTCTCTCTCTCTCTCTCTCTCTCTCTCTCTCTCTCTAACAAACAAACAAACATAGTCCAGCAAACAAGCAAACAAACAATTAGAAGCAACAACAGCCACAAAAAAGAAAGAGAGAGAGATAGAGAGAGTCTGAGTCTGAGTCTGAGTCTGAGATGATTTATTTGTTAGGCCACAGGCCCATACAATGGAGTTCACATGTGCAATGGTGTTACACCATTTGAGAGCAGCAAGGACATTTTAAACATTGAAGGACATCTGTAATATTTACGAGATATTAATTGTCCACGCAGTTCAGTATATTTCGGGCATACTAATAGAAAGTGCAGCTCTGTTTCAAGAGTATCTGTACAGAATGGACAAAAAACGTTAATACCATATATTAACATTGCGAAAGTTGACAGAACGCGAACGCAACGGTAACATACCAATTCTAAATCTGGTTAACATCTTACGCATGTTAATAATACATTTAACCACACGGAAATAGGGGCACAAAGACAGTGACTGACCATACGTAGCATAAACGTTGTAAAATGTGTGTGATTCGAGAGCAGAATGCCATTCCTGTCTACAACAATCAATTAAACGCTGTTTTAGCTGGACAATAAACAGCTTAACATCCCCTACAGACTGTGCTTCCCACACAAACCCAAAACCAAACATATAAAGCATGTTTCTAACTTTACATGCCCAAGTGGAGTAATTTTGTTCCTGTAGAGTCAGAAGCATTGAATAAGCTTTTTTTAGGGAGTCTATAATCATCCATAGTAACAACACGCAACCAAAATTTTACACATTTTGCGAAAATATATTGACTTTTAGAGGGTATCTGCCTAATTCTCCATAGACCAAATGCTTTGGTGTTCTCCGAGTAACACACATAAAACGCTTCAATGCTGACAAGTGAACTCTCTCAATAATAACATGATCACACATAACGCCCCATATTTCCGCACCATACAATAGAATTGGCTGTATTTGACTGTCAAATAACTTAAAAAATATGTCTGGTGAATGTTCTCCAATTGACCATAGTATTCTTATTATTGCTACAACCCCTTTTCCAGCACGATCGGACAAGTCTCGCAATGTAGACTGGAATGAAAGCCGTGTCGTGAGGATAATGCCAAGGTATTTATACATATTTACAACAGTTAATGCGTCATTTCCATATGTCCATTTTTCATTTTCAGCTAAGTAACCCCCCCATTTCTGAAGACAATAACACCTGATTTACCAAAATTTACAATTAAATCTAGTCGATTCGCTGTACTGTACAAAATGTTCAATTGCGTTTGGAGTCCAATAACACTGTCAGACAAAAGAGCAACGTCATCTGCGAACAACAAGATCAGTATTTCAATCAGATCAGGTGATAACTGAATACCATGTCTACCGTTTTCGTTAATTTCTTTTGTAAGCTCATTAATTAGCAGGGAAAACAAAACTGGAGAACATACTTCACCCTGTTTCAGACCTCTAGGGCACAAGAAAATCATCAGTAAATCAGCACCAACTCGCACACGGGCTTGAACGATAGAGTACATACTTTTCAATGCATTCAAAAGTTTACCTTTAATTCCGTTTGCATGAAGAATTTTCCATAGCTTATCCCTGCTTACTGTATCGAAGGCTTTTCGAAAATCTATAAAGGCGACATAAAGTTTTCTGTGCCTTAGCAACTGTTTTTGTACACACGCCATAAGAGTAAATACATGATCAGTAGTACAATGGTTATCCCTAAAACCAGCTTGTTCCTCTCCTACCACCTCATTGGTCTCAATCCACTTTGTAAGTCTTTTATTCAATACAAAACTGTACAATTTGCTGCATATATTCATAAAAATATTCCACGGTAGTTGTCAGGCTGATTTGGGTCGCCCTTCTTGTACAAAGGTAGTAAAACAGCCACTGTCCAATCAGCAGGAAATGCCATTGTCAAAGATGTGATTGAACAATTTTAACAGAAAAGGCAAAATGTTGCGGTGCTGTGTCTATAAAACTCGCCTATTAATCCATCAGGACTGCGGCTTTCTTGTTCTTCAAGGCATCAATAGCACATACAATTTCATGCGCAATATTGGTTGATCTAACTCCCTGTAATCATTCTGGGTCTGGGTATTCACATTATCATAATACTCATCAAACACGGCGTCGGAGTTCAAACAAATTTGCGGCACTTCGTTAAACACATTACGGAAATGTTCAAACCATTCCTGAGGAGAAATAGTATTATAGACACCTTGTCTTGGCCTCACGGAACGAACAGTATCCCAGAACTGTTTACTGTCATTTAAATGTCGATGTAATGACTGAAGAACATTTGCCTTATGCGTTTTCTGTTTTCAGCCTCAGTAATTCCTTGTATTCTCTTCTCTTTTGACAATATTCCAATCTATCAGATTCCTCATCAGATCTGTTATATTTATGCAATAATCCCCATAATACTTTTCGGCTCTGTTTACATTCCAGATCGAACCAAATTTTCTGTTTCTCGCCGTCAAGAACCACTGTTTTCTTCATACATTCTCCAGCAAAATACAAGCATTCATTAAAACATGATTACAGACTGGTCGACATCAGTGTCCACAGGGTAATAGCATTAGTAACAATATCCTTTACATTTTCAGAACTCATTCTTTCATAAAAGATATCCTTTTTATCCTCATCCCATTTGTATTTAACAACAGAAGGACTTTTATAGGTTTTCTTCTTATCCATATTTGCATTTGCCATCTTGCACAATAAAGAAAATTCCACAGCAGCATGCTTCGTTTGAACGAAATGTTTGATACAAAAATCACAACAATATGACAAAAGGGTTTTTGAAATGACAAAATAATCAATTACACTGGATCCATGTTCAGATATGTAAGTGAAATCACCTTGATAACTCAATCGCTGTAAGCCATTTAGAATAACAAGGCCAACTCATCACACAGACATTTAAGAGGGTAACGCCCAAAGCCATTAATACTATTGTCCTTAGATCTCCTTTTAAAGGCATCAGTGCTGTCAGATCTGAGAGCAGGTTCATCTTCATCAAAAATATTGCAAATGTCATCAATAGGGTCAGAGTCACAACAATTGAGAGTACCTGTTCGGGGCATTTAAATCACCACACACAATCAATGGGAGATCACCACATTCCTTAATTGTTTCTAATAAACAGTCTTCTAATATGGATACACCATTGTATATGTCAGTATCTTCATAATATCTGGTTTTTTCCGGCGGATATAAGTCCCTACTAACAAGCAATCAGACGGTATACCAGTTAACTCGCTAGCAAGTTTTAAAACTAGAATATTATCAGTTTCAACGTGAACCTGGTTAACATATACTGTAAGCTCGTTCCTTATGAGAAAGGCTATTCCGCCGGATAAACGACCATGAATGCTATCAGATATTTTCACACCTGGGGAGACAAAAAAGTTTATGCGAAGGAAAAACAGATTCTGATAAGGTTTCGGCAAATGTTTCAACTAAAAGAATTATATCGTATTTGTTACAAAAGCTTTTAACGTCAAATTCTTGAAAAAAATTCCCCAAACCCTCAATGTTTAGCGATACTAAAAATAATTTATTATTTACCGGGGTAAAGGGAGCGGCATCAGCGTCTTTATGCGCGAGATCAGGATCACTGCCAATTGTTCCACTGCTGGACTGAATATCTGTCTGTGGACACCAAGGGCTTGGCCTGACCATCATCTGTGGCCACTTCTGACATGTCCGGCAGTGTCACTGGAATGAGACACTTCCTGGTTGAAGATCCCGCTCCAGTTTTTGGACAGCACACCTGCCCTCCTGCCTGAAACATCACAGTTCTGGTGACGACTTCTGGTCTGCACTGGTGAGGCCTCTAGCTGGCTCCCTGGTCGATCGCTCCTCTGTTGGCGAACACGACCACGCCCCTTGCCTGACCTGCCATTGCCACCACTGGAACCACCACCCTGAGGCAGTTGTGGGGCTGGTGTCTTCACGGGCGACCCTCTTCCAAATCCCCGGGGTGAGGGAGCTCCCTCACTCACGCGCGGCTTGACAGGAAGATCCTCTGCTACCTGGCGCACTCCGGACACTTCCTCTGTTGACCTCTGCTGCCACTGGCTGCGGACTGACGGCCCTGGCTGTATTCTTCTGTGTAGCGTTTACCGGGGTCGTCTCCTCTGTTGCACTGTCAGCTGTGGCTGACAACACCTCGCCGTCTGTATCTTCTTGGGGCTGGGACGAAGGGAAGTGGTCATGGTCAGAGGTGCTTGACGCAAACTGTTCAGCTAACGCTGTCTCTTCACAATCGGGGTCGCATGGAAATCCAGCAGCCATGTTAACCCAGTCACCCATCTGTCTCAAGCGACTGTGGTCAACGGCTGGGTAGGCCTACAAGAATAATGCAAAATAGCCTGAAAATGAAAACTTACACACACACACACACACACACGCACGCACGCACACACATAAACACGTTTCCTTTCATGCCCGCCTGCCTCCCACAAATGAGAGAGAGAGAGAGAGAGAGAGAGAGAGAGACAGAGACAGAGAGACAGAGACAGAGACACAAAGAGAGAGAGAGAGAGAGAGAGCAAGCTCTGATCCAAAAGGAAGTGGGCCTGAAAAACCCTTGCGTCAAGGCCAATGCTGTGAAGATTTTGTCACACTGACAAAAACATTCCTGCTCGCTCCCTGATCGCAACTACCTTTTTTCTTTTTTCTTTTTTCTTTCCTGTGATCTCAGCACGTGAGCAGCGACAGAAGGAGGAGGAAGGAGGAGAAAGCGACGGGAAAAGGATGGAAGCGAGCGAGATGGGGGGGTGGGGGGGGGGGGGGGGGGGGGGGGGGGGGGGGAGGGGGGAGGAGGGGGGGGGAAAAGGGAGAGAAAGAGCAGGAGCAGGCTTGGGGGGGGGGGGTGGGGGTGAGGGTGTCTTTGTTCATTGTCTGTAATGGACTTTTAAGAATTTCCCGCCAGCATCTTTTCGATGTAAATCACAAAATGAGGGTTGGGATACGTGAATATGATATCAGCTTCACCCATCATTTCAGACACGCGTCTCTGACTGTTTAAATTGACTTAAATTGGGTTCACACACAGAGACACACGCGCACACACACGCGCGCGCACGCGCACGTACACACGCATGCACGCCCAGAGAGAGAGAGAGAGAGAGAGAGAGAGAATGAGAGAGAGAGAGAGAGAGAGAGAGAGAGAATATAACAATCACAAAAGAATAGTGAAGAATACAAGAAAAACAAACTGAATATAGTCCGTGATAAAATACCAAAGTAAAACCAAGCAAAGCAGAGAGAGAGAGAGAGAGAGAGAGGAGAGAGAGAGAGAGAGGGGGGGGGGGGGGGGAGCGCGCACAAGCGGGCCCATAATAGACGACTGTGCACACGGTGTGTGTGTGTGTGTGTGTGTGTGTGTGTGTGTGTGTGTGTGTGTGTGTGTGTGTGTGTGTGTGTGTGTGTGTGTGTGTGTGTGTGTGTGTGTGTGTGTGTGTATGCGTGCGTGTGTGCGTGCGCGCGTATGCCCCCCTCCCCTACACACACACAGACACACACACACACGCACACACACACACACACACACACACACACACACACACACACACACTTTGATAAATTGTTGTACTGTTCGTCAGGTCAATGTCCCATAAACAACCCCCCCCCCCCCCATCCCCCGCGTCCCCCTTCGCACCACCCCTTCTCCTCTATCCCTAGCACCACCGCCACCACCCTCCTCACTATCGTTCTCTTCCCCTCACTATCTTTTTCAGTCACGCCGTCATAACCACATTACGGGTGTCAACCGCCACTTACTTCTCACCTCCCCACCTCTCCACTCTCCTCTGGTCCCTGCCACCCCCGCGCGCTCCCACCCACCCCCTCCCCCCGCTCCCCATACACACACTTTCTTCAACCCATCTCAGGTTTTTTTTTTTCTTTTTCTTTTTTTTTTTCCAGTCACGCCGGCATACCCACATTACGGGTGTTCAACCGCCACTTACTTCTCACCTCCCCACCTCTCCACTCTCCTCTGGTCCCTGCCATCCCCCCCCCCCCCCCCCCACTCTTTTATTCACCCATCTCAGCTGTTTTTTTTTTTTTTTTTTTTTTGTCATAGACATTCAACGTGCCCACTCCCACGAATACTCCAGAAAGACAATCAGCACGACGTTACGACATGACTATGAATACGCTTCACGACAGAAACAAAGCTATGAATTGACAAAGATAAGCTGCATGACGTCAGAAAGATGGCAGCTGAAGCGAAGATCGTAGTGTAGGGAGATAGACGACTCGGACGAGTCTATCAGAGACCCAAAACAGTGAGGCCAGGAGCCGTGGTGCTGTCCCTTTGTTTGAGCATGCTCGGCCCGCACTTTGCTCATAAAGATATCTGATGTAAACGTCATATTAATCATGCGTCACAGTCCTCACCTACGGTCTCGCTCTGGCTGTGAATGTACACTGTTTTGTTATTTGCGCGTAGGACGTACGAAAGAGTAGAAGAGAGTATGAGGTCAGGCCAGAGGGTATGCACCCACGACAGATAACTCTCCCGACTGTCCTTAAGTCAAGGCCAACAGTTGTTCATCTCTTGTACAAACATCTCTGGAACAATTCAAGTCACGTTATTCATAGCCCAGCCGACCGGAAAGATCCTTATCAGGGCTGTCACGTCAACATAACCGTCACTCTCTACACGGATGAAAATAAAGACCCTCGGATACAAATATCATTAAAAGTTGTTTTTTTTTTTTTTTTTTTTTTTTTTTTTTTTTTAATTTTGAAATTGCTTTAGGATTGTTGATCCGTTAAATCTAAGTTGATACAAAAGAAAAACGTATATCTTTTTCAGAAACTCAAAACTCACGTAAGGTTTGAAATCTCTGAAATTGCTTTAGGAGTTTTGATCCGTAAAATCTAAGTTGATACAAAAGAAAAACGTACATCTTTTTTCAGGAACTCAAAACTCACATAAGGTTCGAAATCTCTGAACAGGATTTTCGTAGAGCCTGCTGCTAAATGTGTATGTCTGACATCAATCAAATTCCCTCTGGAACAAATACAGCAGATAAATGCTATGATGTGACGAAGATCAGCATTGGGACGTGAGGAAGGCGGGGGTGGGGGGTGGGGGGGGGATGGGAGGCCGACGTGACGAAACAGCAGCATTAAGGCATCCGCAAAAATCACCGTTTACGTTGTGTGTGTGTGTGTGTGTGTGTGTGTGTGTGTGTGAGGGGGGGGGGGGGGGGGGGGGGGGGGGGGGGGGGGGGGGGGGGGGATGAGCGTTGCGATGGCGGGAAGAGACTTTGGAAGTAAACAATGAATGTTACTATGACGAAAAATGTGCCGTTGGGACATGAAGAGATAGGCCTTATGGTGCGTATGAAAAGCGTTCTAATGTTGAAAAAGATCAGCTCTACGACGTGAAAAAGACGAAAGTTACAACGTAGCTTAAATACAAAGCATAATGACATGAAAAAGATAAAGAGTTACGATGTCAAAACGATATGCGTTACACGTCAAAAAGATAAGCGTTATGGTGTTAAAAAAAAAAGGGTTTAAACGTTCCGAAGTCAAACATATGTGCTATGATGTGTGTGTGTGTGTGTGTGTGTGTGTGTGTGTGTGTGTGTGTGTGCGTGGGTGTGCGGGGTGGGGGGGTGTGTGTATGTGTGTGTGTGTGTGGTGGGGGGGGGGGGGGGGGGGGGGGGGGGGGGGAACTTACACGTAAACAGGCAAGTGTTTCAATTTGAAGAAGACAAGCTTTCTGATGTGAAAAAGAAAAGCGTTACATTGTGAAAAGATGGCAATGTGTTGTGAAAACAATCCTTACGACGTGAAAAAGAGAGGCGTTACGATGTGAGAGAAGATAGGCAATACAATGTAAAAATGGTAAGAGTTACGATGTGACAAAGACAAGAGATACAATGTGACAAAGGCAAGATCTACGATGCAATAGATGTGATACAAAAAAGTGCAACGATGTGGTAAAGATAAGCATATGGATGTGGTAGAGATAAGCGTACCGACGTGGTAAAGATAAGTATTACGATATAGTAAAGATAAACGTTATGATCGAAGAAGGATAAGCGTTATGACGGTGAAACGTTCATTGGTGAAATCATTTTCTATCAAAGTCTGTTCTTTAAGATACCCTCCACGACCTCTTGTACCACCATCCCCACTCCAACCCTACCCATATCCTCGAACTTCACCTCTATCGTCTTTCCTCTCCGTCATACACGCACGCACGCACCCACCCACCCACCCCCACCCATCCCATCCACACACACACACACACACACACACACACACACACACACACACACACACACACACACTAAAAGTAATACAATTGAATTCAGGAATATCTTAGCAGTCAAGGAACATTGGAATCATGATGGAACTTTCATGCCGGTCGCTAATGTTTGTAAATATTTAAGCATTTATTTTCAAACAAGGTTGAGTTTTATCGTGGCATGTCCGAATCTTGCCAACAAAACCAAACGTGCGTTATGTATGTTACAGCATTCGTTAATTAAAACATAATTCCCCCTTGTTGTGTATTCAAAACCATTTGACGCTCAATTACAACCAAAAAATCGGATAAGTTAAAATGTAATTCCCTTGTAGTATATTTAAAACCATTTGACGCTCAAACACAACCTAAAATCGTTTAGGTTAAAATGTAATGCTCTTGTATATTCAAAACCATTTGATGCTCAAATGCAACATAAAAATCGTTTTTTAACTTCAAATTTGATTCTCTTGTATATATAAAAACAATTGACGCCGAAATAATCCTATACGGCTGCTGATGAGCGAATTCAAAGGTGAGTCTATATAGGTATTCTAAAAGCATTCTAACAGTTATTCGAATTATCATTTTGGAAATTGCTGAACATCGGTATGGATTCAAATATCACGCCCCTGCTAATTTGATTGTCCGTTACGTGAACCGGTGAAAGAAGACGAACCGCGATTCATTTTGTGCCATTGTGTAGGATATCAAATGATATGAGATTACGGTATGTACTTTTAAATTACTGAAGAGGGCTACGTCTGTTTTGACTAAGTTTATTTCCAGCATCGAATAATGAGCAAAAAGCGAGAAACCTGCACTTCTTTTTTTTTCCCCCATAATATCAAGTGCAACCTACACATTTGTTTATATGCAGCGTTTCAGTTCCGATCTGTTTTTGTTTCTTCTCAGTGAAAAAAATGATCTCAGAGCCGGAACGCTGGGAGAGTGTAGGCCTTCCAGCCTTTCAGCGAGATCTTTCGAGAAAACTCTTTTGTGTCCTGAGTCACAATGGAACCAACAGAAGCGTCTAAAGTGTCTAAGACCTGGCTTCGGAGGGTTGCTCTCGAACAGACATTCTATCCCCCAGGGCCCGACCACCAACGGGGCCGACCGCCATGTAAGTGGCTGGGTCTGGAGAAGTGCAGAGGAAACAGGCCCTTCAGACCCCGTATCCAGGGCAACATCCAGCAACGACTCCCACCTGAGGATACTTACCTCTCTAGAAAAAGAAACACCCGAAGGTGCTGGGGAGTACCCAGAGAAGCACTGTCTCCACCTGCCTTTAGAGCAGTCCTGTACCACCCTTGGAGGCCTGCGCTGTGTTGACGATGGGTACAGGCACGCGCGGGACACGCCATTAAGATATCAAGGGACATAACTGCTCCTGAACAGAGGTAAATCAGGTGCCCTCAAGAGAGAATCCAAAGTTGTAGTCTTTCCCACTGTCAACAGGACTTTTCCCTGTGGTCAGTGGGTCTTTCCTCACCGTCACTGGACCTTTCTCCAGGGTCAGCCTAGTTAAGCAAAGAGAGGCTCTCAAAACCTCCTCAGCAAAAGCGACACCAATTACAATGTGGCTGAAGTCCAATGGCTGTCTCTTCAAACCCAGTCTGCCCAGACCAGCCGTGTGCAAATTTTCTGCTGACTGACCAGCCTCTTAACTGGCATTCCAACTACTACCAGCTAGGTTACCCCTCACTGTGACCCGATCCCCACGTTTGAGGGGTTAACCACTACAAACTCTTTGTTCTCAAAAGTTGGGCAGAATCATACCCTTTGCATGTACAAACTTTGATCAGTTGGACTGGTGCTACAGTTTAGAATGACAGAACAGCTGCACCCCTTTCATGAGAAGTAATGCCCTGTCGATGAATGAATTCTCTTTCTCTCTCTCTCTTTGATTTTACTGCCCCCTCCCTTGTCCCTCCCCAAAGCCTACGTGCGTACACACGCACACACACACACACACACACACATTTTCCACTGCCTGAACTTCTCTTTCATAATCTATTTTTACTCCCTCCGCCCCTTTTTCCCCCCGAAGCGTACGTGCGCACATACACAGATTTTCTATTGCCTGAAGTTATAGGTCTCTCTCTCTCTCTCTCTCTCTCTCTCTCTCTCTCATCTAATTTTAATTTAAACCCTCCCCCTTTTTTTTCATTCTCCTCCCAAAGCGTACGTCACGCACACACACATTTTCTAGTGCCTGAACTGGTAGAGGTCAGTCTCTCTCTCTCTCTCTCTCTCTCTCTCTCTCTCTCTCTCTCTCTCTGTCGTTTTCCAGTGCCCTGAAGACATAAATAACTGCGGGTCGGGGCGGACTTGCATGATACCTCAGGCTGAGGTGAACAACCGATTAACAACGACAGCACCGCCATCTCACATGTGGAGAGGCTCAGGATAAAAATACGTAATGTGTACCAGCTGTCATTCCACTCGCTGCCCCGGTAAGATAGGTTTGCTCCCCGCTCCCCATTCTCCTTTCCTCTACAATCCTCATCCTCCCTGCCCTTTTCTCTTTGTCGCTCTGTCGATTCACTCCTCTCCCTAACTCATCGCCCCCAATGCCCCCTGCATTAAGCTCACACCGTTCCTCTCATCTTCATGCCTTCTATATACTGTGTATAAGTTTTATACCATCTATCAGAAATTTGCGACATTTTGGCTTTACAAATCATACATGCTGGCTAAGAGAATTTTAGAAGTATCTTTTACTGAGAGTAGCCTCTTTCACAGTATTAAAGTCGTTTGCTTTGATCGATTCGTTCAGAGATGTTCCGCCTGACGCGATCTTTTGAGTTCTTGAAAGAGATTAACATTTTTCATCGGATCTAGATTTTGCAGTGGAAGGATTTTTTTTTTTTTTTAACAAAATTTCGGATGGTTTTTTTAAAATGGATTTTAAAGAATAGAGTGAATGAATGACTTGTGAGTTGATTTTAACGTGGTGACAGCCTTGATATGGCCCTTTGCGGTCGGCTGGGCTGTAAGCAACATTACCTTACCTTACCTTCCTTTTTTTGTTAAGGTTGAAATGAACAGATTTTGCCTTCTCTTTATAATCAAAACGGGTATATAATGCAAGATGACCTACTTTCAAAGACATTCAGTATTACAGGTCTACGTAGGTTCTTAGCAATGTCGAACTAACATTTACACTACACTGTGCAGTGAGAATTAAGTTTATTCCCAGTTTGATCTGCTTCTGGAATATGCGCTTTGGGCTCTCGCAAGGTAAAGCGCTCTATAAATATCCTTTTTCATTACATTACATTATTTCGAAGAACTCTCCAAATCAGGATAGGCCTACAGTAAACAATATCACTGAAAACAATAAATGTTTTACGGATTTCCAGCTCCTTCGCCCAAAGAACGTGACGAAACCCGAACCGAAAATCCCCGAGAAATTCGAAGACTTCAAACTGATATCAACTGTCGTTCAGACATCTCTCTGACATCCGTGTTGGCAATTCCTCCCGATTCAAGCGGCTGAAAAAGGAAGGGAGAGCAGCGGGTCAAGACATCCTGGGGAAAACAGAAGCTCTGAAAGAGAGAACGACGCTCGAGGACACGTACCTCAAGACAGAAATGCAGCTGCATCAAATTCGTTGCAACTGGAGACCTGATACCCTCGCTGTCTACCAGATGCGCGCCCATAAAATGGTGCAGGGGAGTGCCTGGGCGTCAACCAGACGGACGAGAATGTATAGCTGGACCATCAGGCCAAAAATGTACAGATAGCGACGGACTCGTGCACTGAATCACTAGGAAAAAATCGCCAACGCAACGTCTGTATAATCATGACTTACAAAACAAACAAAGAAATAGATAGATAAATAATAAAACAAATGAATAACCGTCAAGATAGGAACCTTTTCGTGTGTGTGTGTGTGTGTGTGTGTGTGTGTGTGTGTGTGTGAACGAGAGAGAGAGAGAGAGAGAGAGAGAGAGAGAGAGAGAGAGAGAGAGAGAGAGAGAGAGAGAGAAGAAAGAGAGAGAGAGAACTTTGCGAGACAGGCCAGTTTGTTTGTTTTTTAAGGAATTAGACTAGTGTTCCGGAATGACCCTCCCGCAATTCCTGATGACCCTGTCACACCACTGTCATCAATTACACAGACGAGTTCTGTGATGAAGCACCGCGAAAAAGTCATCATGAGGCTGGCAAACAAGTTATAGCGCGCTGTCGGAATAACATCTCAGAGGGTAGAAGCAGGTGAGGATGCTGAATCTTGAGCGAACCAATGACTGCACTTTGAGAGGTTCATTTAAGAAAGGGTGAAAGAAGCACAGTAACTACAAGGCTTTAAAAGACGAAGAAAGGTTCAGCCCTAAAATGAAGGCAGCGGAACTGCGGATGGCAGCTAGGGATAGGAAACTGGGGGGGGGGGGGGGGGGGGGGGGGGGGGGGGGGGGGGGGAGGGGGGGGGGGGGGGGGGGGGGTGGGGGGGGGGGGGGGGGGGGGGGTGGACTGGTGGGGGGTGGGGGGGGGGGGGTGGGGGGGGGGGGGGGGGGGGGGGGGGGGTGGGGGGGGGGAGGTGGGAGGGGGGGGGGGGGGGGGGGGGGGGGGGGGGGGGGGGGTGGGGGGGTGGTTGGGGGGGGGGGGGGGGGTGGGGGGGGGGGGGGGTGCAGCAGGGGGGGGGGGCTGCGGGGGGGGGGGGGGGGGGAAGGGGCGGGGTGAGGGAAAAAGTGGGCGATGGAGACGAAGGGGTGACAGAAAGGGCAGTTTGCGCAGGCAGAGCGGGAGCGGGGGGGCGGCGCGGCGCGCGAGGAGGGGAGGGGGAGGGGGGCATTCCAAACCATGCCAGAAGCATCTTAATAAGCCCTCAAATTAGCAAAGAGAGATGGCGAAGACACGGCAACACGTGTGCTGCTGTCCAGTGACGAAATCAAAGTTTTGTCGGACATGCACAGTCACATTCTTCTTCTTCAGGGTGACATGTCGCCCGGATGTAGGCCAGTGACGTCCACTGAGAACGTCGCGGGTCTGGGCGGAGGGAGGTGGAAGGGGGGGGGGGGGGGTGGTGGGGGTGGTCGGGATGTGGGAATTGAGAAGCTGAAGCTCGTCTGAGAAAAATGCTAGGGTTTGATTTTCGAAGACAAGCATCTGAGGGGGGGATCGAGGTTTCCATTTTGCAAGTGAACTGCTCTGAAACCTGGGCCAAAGGGTCAGAACAGGGCATGCCATTTTGATATGAAAACAAAACCTGGTGGGAGAATGTGGTCTGCTACCATTTTGATCATCCCTCGCCCCTTCCCCCTGCTTCTATTATTTTCAAACAGTGTTGTCGCGGAAGTAGTCTGTATCTTAACGATTTGACCCAGCTTCAGTGACATGACGACCTTTTTCTCTCCCAGATCAGTTGGAATAACATCTCTCTCTGCTCTCTCTCTCTCGTCTCTCTCTCCTCATCCCATCTCTCTCTCTCTCCTCTCTCTCCTCTTCCCTCCCCATCCTCTCTCTGTTTTTCTCTCCATTTCCCATCCTTCTCCTTCTTATCGTTCCCCCCTACTGTCTTCTCTCTTACTGTCTCTTCTCTTCTCTCCTGTCCCCACCCCACTCTCTCTCTCTTTTTAAATCTTTTTATCAATTTCTCCTTCCGTCTCTCTTCTTCCTGTCTCCTTCTCTTTCTTTTCCAACCCCCTCACCCCTTACCCCCCCCCCCCCCCCCCCCCCCCCCCCCCCCCCCATTCCTCCCCCCCCATTGTATGCAGTAACTTCACGAGTTCCAAGTGACATGAGTCATTCATCAGCCTGAGGCAGCCACGCGTGTGTCTTCACACCTGTGAAATAAAGCCATGTAGAGCGGTTAATCACCTTTTTTGAAACCAGAACCACACTGTCACTCGTCTGTCCTCGTGACGCCGCACAAGGACGAATGCATTAAAGTGTGAACCCTGCATGAAAAGTGTAGGGCTTGCATAGCATAAAATCTTAGGTGTGTCATAAATCGGCCCGTCGTGTTTTCCTGCGTTTTCTTCTTCTTCTTCTTCTTTCTTCTTTCTCGTTCTTGTTCTTCTTCTTTTCATGATCATCGCTAAATTATTTATGCCCAACGATTATGTTCATCGTCATCGTCATCATCAACATTATCACTGTCTTTATTCGAGGTTGTTGTTTTTTTATACTCTTCGATGATAGAAAATAACGTGATTGGTGACATCAAGATTCTGCTTTCTAGTCTTTTAGTTTTTTAAAGAATTTTGACTTTTTTTTTTTTTTTTACCAGAATCGCCGCCCCGTTCTATAACGGTTTTATGGCCCCAAACGACTTTGTACTCCCAGTTCTTATAGAACAGGGAGTACTTTACAATGGGAACGAAGAGATGCTGTCTGTCTGTGTGTCCTGTCCGTGGTCAAAATATGTTCCACTCACTCCAGACAAAAACTTCTTGGCCGATCTTTCTGAACATTTGTAGGTATGTTCATTATGGGTCACCACTGATACCCGATGTTTGATTTTACCAGAATAGCCGTTACTAACGGCTTTAATGGCCCCAAACGATTTTTCTTCTTTATGGAATATCTCAGTGACGAAATACATTATGATGCATGTTTGATTGTGACGTCAAATACACTATGACGCATGTTTGATTGTGACGTTTTTCAGGAAGAGAGAAACTGGGAGTACATTTATACGCTTTGCATTTTGTTAGGAAACAGATTGTATGGGGCAGACCTCGTGAACAGGAGCTTGAGTATGTATGTTGATAGAGGATCCGTGGGAGTGGGTCGCCAATGTTTGTGTCTGTCAGTGTCCAAAGCCAGTACTGGCACTGACCATACGCTTAATGGAACGGCTGGATATGTCAACTATGAGATCAGGCCTCTTTTCTTTAAATCACTAGCAGATGGCACCATTTACCCTTAATACAGCTTTGTTTCTTTGGGTTGATTGCTGAATGATATGTAATGCTGAAGGATATGTAATACTGAAGAATATGTAATGCTGAAGATATGTAATGCTGAAGAATGTGTAATGCTAAAGAATATACAATGCTAAAGGATACGTAATGCTGAAAAAATATACAATGCTGAAGGATATGTAATGCTGAAGTATGTGTAATGCTGAAGAAAGAAATACAATGCTGAAGGATATGTAATGCTGACGGATATGTAATGCTGAAGAATGTATCATGCTGAAGGATATGTAATGCTGAAGAATATACAATGCTGAAGGATATGTAATGCTGAAGGATATGTAATGCTGAAGAATATACAATGCTGAAGGATATGTAATGCTGAAGAATATACAATGCTGAAGGATATGTAATGCTGAAGGATATGCAATGCTGAAGGATATGTAATGCTGAAGGATATGCAATGCTGAAGAATATACAATGCTGAAGGATATGCAATGCTGAAGGATATGTAATGCTGAAGAATATACAATGCTGAAGGATATACAATGCTGAAGAATATACAATGCTGAAGGATATGTAATGCTGAAGAATATACAATGCTGAAGGATATGTAATGCTGAAGGATATACAATGCTGAAGGATATGTAATGCTGAAGAATATACAATGCTGAAGGATATGTAATGCTGAAGGATATGCAATGCTGAAGAATATACAATGCTGAAGGATATGTAATGCTGAAGAATATACAATGCGAAGGATATGAATGCTGAAGGATATGTAATGCTGAAGGATATACAATGCTGAAGGATATGTAATGCTGAAGAAGATACAATGCTGAAGGATATGTAATGCTGAAGAATATACAATGCTGAAGGATATGTAATGCTCAAAATCATGTAACTGAAAAATGGGTCTCTTACTATGACCCAGCTGACGGATTACAAGCTGAAGGACAGGATATAAAGAAGAAGCAACAATGTGTTTGGACTCACTTTATGAACAACGTGCGACCGACTTATGAATCAACGGGACTCTGAAGGATAAAGTTACCACCTTTCTTTAATACTGAAGATGATACAATGCTTCCTGTCTTTTTCATGTCTGTTGTTATTTAGTTGTTTTTCATTTTGACAGCACTCCTTCAAGACTCAAGGATAAAAAAAAAGAAAAAAAAAAAAAAAGCCAGACAGTGCAATAACCTCGTGGTGTTTTCCAACAGCATAACTCGTCATTGTTAGGCACGCATGAACCTGCCCACCTCCTCCCCAAAAACCCACTGAATCACTCCCACCTTTCTTTCCCTGTCTTTTCCATGTCTGTGTCCCCCCCCATCTCCCCCCCTCCCATCCGCTGGTGCAAATCCCCCCCTGTGTCCCCCCCCCGTTCTCCCCCCCCCCCCCCTGCCCCCCTCCCCCCCCCCCCCCCCCCCCCCCCCCCCCCCCCCCCCCCCCCCCCCCCCCCCCCCCCCCCCCCCCCCCCCCCCCCCCCCCCCCCCCCCCCCCCACCCCCCCCCCTGTCTTTAGGCAGTGGCCGACTGATTCATGACGACAGATCCATAAATCTGTTATAGTGACATACTGGCAGCGTCTCTCTCTCTCTCTCCTCTCTCTCTCTCTCTCTCTCTCTCTCTCTCCTTCACACACACACACACATACACACACACACACGCACGCACGCACGCACGCACACACACACATTCCAGAGCCCACAAATCTGGAACCAAAACTCGAACAGCTCAAAACAAACGCCATCAATCACGATACAACTCCAATCACATCAGTCATGACCAAAACTATCCGTCCCGACACGCACACACCTAGCATCTCTCGCCACAGAAGAACCCCCTTTCCCCATTGGTTGAAACAAAACACCTGACCCGTGACTGACCAATCACAAAGGACGACCGGGGGGGGGGGGGGGGGGGGACAATAACTTCCTCCAAGCATGCAATCGCAGACAAAATCAAAAGACAACAGTGACATTCCTGACGTGCCAACGGAGACACGAACTGAAAAAGTTGAGAATTGAATAATCGATGGAGTGAACAGTATCGGCATTGTTGTCGGGGTCGGGAAGGGAAGCAGGGGAGGGGGTCGAGGGTAAGGGGATGAACGGGGGGAGGGGGAGGGGGCATGAAGCGGGTACGACGACCTGCACGTACGTAACGGTCCGGGTGACATGGCGGTGGGTGACCCGAGGTTTGCCAGAGTCGGTGAGCGTCTCGTGTATACAAATTTTCCAGCCAAGCGTCAAGAGTTACCGACTCCTTACAAGTTCAGGCTCCGTGGTGGAAGCTTGTGTATACTGTGTGACACTTCGGTGATCTTACGTGGGGGTAATCTTTCCGAGAATGTTTGAAATGCGCGCTCTCTCTCTCTCTCTCTCTCTCTAACTCTCTCTCTGTAGCCAAGACGTGTGTGTGTGTATGCGCGCGCGCGCGCGCGTGTGTGTGTGTGTGTGTGTGTGTCTGCGCGTGCATGCGTGCACGAGTGTGTGTGTGTGTGTGTGTGTGTGTGTGTGTGTGTGTGGTGTGTACGTGCGCACGCGCGCTATATGTGTGTACGAATGTGCGTGTATGCGTGCATGCGCGCCTGTGTGTGTGTGTGTGTGTGTGTGTGTGTGTGTGTGTGTGCGTGCGTGTGTCTCTATCTGTCTCTGTCAAAAGATAATCCGTAGGGCGTATTACCTTGCTCTCTCTCTCTCCTCTCTCTCTCTCTCATACACGCGCGCGCAACGTGTGTGCGCACACACACACACACACACACACACACACACACACACACAGAGAGAGAGAGAGGGAGAGAGAGAGAGAGAGAGAGAGTTTGTGTGTGGGTGTGTGTGACAGAGTCAGAACTACGTGAGGTATGTCTCCTAACAATGCACACACCTTCGACACCACGGCGGGAACTCAACATCCACAGGTGAGAAAACTTCAAAATAGCTTTGGCATCCACTTACCTATGTCTATGGTCCCCCGTGCATGTCAAAAGGAGGCAAGTCACAATTTAGAATGGCTGTTTTTTTTTCCCTCCAAAACATAACTCTGTCATAGTGCCAGAGGAATACTGAACAATATAGGAGGAAAAAACCTGCATTCTATGATATTCATACCTTTCTATCTGTCTCGTCACAACAAATGTCTTTGTATGAAAAAACGACTGTCTCACTGTAAAGATAACATCATTGCAATACTACAGCGATATTCATTCTCTCTTTCACCTACCTGCGTATGTTTTGCTTTAGCTACTAAAGTAAATTTTCCCCACAGATGTGTACCACAAACTGTAGTCTTGGGTTCGTTAACGTGCGCACATTGCACACGGGGTTCTCAGGTTATCGTGTTATCCAAATGTAAGGGGTGGTGGATTGGAGGTGGATAAGGAGGGAAGAGGGGTAGGAGATGGGGAAGAGAGCGAGTTGACACATCAACTTCAACACCCAACTCTAGCTTGGTTTCCTCTTTCTTTTTATTTAAAGCCATGGTTGGATCAAACCAACCATAACCAAACCACCGACCTCAGGACAGTGCGTGCTACACGCTATGGCTCCACGTTTCACCCTGTAAGGTCTACACCCCGGCCCAACAATGGCAGTTGCTTTTCAGCCCTTTACATACACAACACCTTAACCAGCGTCACAGCCTTCACCCCACTCTGCTCAGTGAAGAAATGATCTCAGAGCCAGAACGCCGGAAGTATATAGGCCTTCCACCCCCTTTGAACAAGATCTTTTCGAGAAAAGGTCTTTTGTGGCCTGAGTCACAAATAGAACGACTACAAGCGTCTAAAGTGCCTAAGATCTGGCCTTTGTGGGCTGCTCTTCAACGAACATTTCTATCCCCTAGTGTCCGACAAACCAACGGGGCCGACCGTGCCATGTAAGTGGCACGTCACTTGTAAACAGACTCTTCAGACTCTGTACCTAGGGCAAAATCCAGCATCCCACCTATGATCTCAAAGCCAGAATGCCAGGAGTATATAAAGATGTTTAGATCTTTCGAGAAAGTCTATTCCAAAATCCCACAAGTCCAAAGTGCCAAACAACAACACCTTTGTGGGCTGCTCTATTCAACGAACATTCTATCCCGGCTCCACAGTCTCTCAGGCCTATACTCAGTCTCTCTGTACGGACCAAACCCAGACCAACTCATCATGGTCAAAGGGAGGCTCTCAAGAGCTCCTCAGCAAAGGCGACACTCAAAGAGCTCAAAGGCGACATTACGATGTGGCTGATGTCCAATGGCCGTCTCTCTCCAAACCAGTCTGCCCAGACCAGCCGTTGGCAAATTGTCTGCTGACTGACCAGTCTCTTAACTGGCATTCCATCCTACCAGCTAGGCTGCCCCTCACTGCGATTCTATCCCGCGTTTAAGGGGTTAACCACTACAACTCTCTGTCTCAAAGGCTGGGCAGAATCGTACCCTTTACACAAAGACCACCACTCAAGAATAATTTGAAAAAGGAGAGAAAAACTTTTCGTGTGCTGGAATCAAACCCTAGACTCGGGATTCCCTTCCAT
>JADBJO010000128.1:195000-205000 GCA_016801955.1 Conus betulinus | reverse complement strand
CACAGTCTCAAGACCAGGTGGCAGAAACAGGCGCGCCAGACACGATGCAACACGAGCAACGACAACGACAGACCAGCAAAGGACAGCCGCAGCAGCAACAGCAGCTGTGACAACAGACCACAGAGAACCCCAGAGAAGTTCCATAGACGTTGCCATGGACAAACTCAGGGCAGAAATGGTAAGGTAAGTCATTTTTTTTGTTTTTGTGGGGAGGGTATTTGGTTGTGTTGTGGAGTGTGTCACGATGTTTTACGTCGTGTTGCTTGTTTGCGGCAGACATCGATGCAGTGCCGCTACTGTTGTGTGTGTGTATGTGTGTGTGTGTGTGTGTGTGTGTGTGTGTGTGTAGGCGTTCGGTTTTTGTACTTGCTCTCTCTTTCTCTCTCTCTGAAAGTCTTTTCTACTCCTTACTTTACTCAGTACATCTCTCTCTCTCTCTCTCTCTCTCTCTCTCTCTCACACACACACACACACACACACACACACACCACACACACACACAAACACACACACCACACGCACACACGCACGCACGCACACCCACACACACACACACACACACACACACACTATAAGAGAGAGAGAGAGAGAGAGAGAGAGAGAGAGAGAGAGAGAGAGAGAGAGGTTTGGTCATATAACAAGCTCAAACTGGACATTTGAAAAGAATTCCCGATTCAGAGAAATGAATGGCCATGTATTATCAGATTTTCATGTTATGGGCTCCAAAGCTGGAAGAATTTCTGATCAATGAAGAAAATCCTTCCGGGACGCCAGACAGGACGGTTGATTGGTCAGGACCGGCCTGTGAGCGGTCCGTGTTGGATGGACAGTGGAAATGTATCTTGTGGCCGACAGTTTGATTAACACGTGCTTAACGCTTTCATTTTACTGTTATCGTCATCGCGCGGCCTCGTCGTCAGCCGCATGCCAGATGATTACCATCATCGACTTTACATGAGGACTATTTAACCGTTGAAAAACAGACGCGGATGGTTCTATACGTCCGGTTTGACTCAAGGGAGAGATTTAGAAGGGAAATGCACACTCAGTGACATGACCTAATCGAAGCATCAAGATGGAAGATGGTCAACAAAACCAGGCAGTTCACCGACGGGGGAGAGAGGGGGGTCGGGGGTGTCTCCCCATCCCCCATTAGAATTGAGCTCTACAATTGTTATGTGGTTGTTAATCAAATACTTTTCTTAACAAAACGGATACAAGTACCCCGCGTCTCATTTTACAGTATACACAATTTGTACGCAGCCATGCACTGATGCACGTGCTGCAGTATACGAACCACGTCGTGACTCGAGGAGTTGCTGAAGCAAGAGCTTTGTCGATCCATACCAGCACATGTGATTCTTCTGAATGCACATGGGCATGTCTATGACAGATATTGAGATCTGTGGTTCAGAATGCATATTGCATAAGCCCGGAGCGTTGTGGTCAGGCCGCATTATCGAAAGCGATGACGACATAGGAAGACGCGCTCGAGCACGGAGCAGGATGGAGGTCACTGCTCTCTCTTCCGGTTTCAGTGTCGGCTCTTTGATGTAGTTCCGTCTGATGAAGACTGACGGATGTCAGAATGAATCACACACTTTGTTTCATTAACAATCGGCCATGAATCATCTTTTTTTGTGTCATGCCACTGGTAACCTATATTCTTTTTTTAATCACTGCAAAGTTTTCCGTCTTTTTATGATGAAATCTCTACATTATTCAATCTTTTATGTATAACACGACGGAGTAAAGTATAAAAGGATATTTTAATTTAGACAAACGGAATGTCCTGGTTACTTTGTATACTTTTCTCTCTGACGGAAATCAAGTTAGCGATTGGTAGGATTTGCCCGGTACTCATGATTGTTATTTGGCAGCCACAGGCTAAGATCATGAATAAAGTCGTATTCGGAATACACCTCACTGTTCAACTTAAAATCATTCTTGACCGTTCCATAATTGCCGGTGAACTGGTATTTGAAAAAAAAAATGCAAAGTATATTTCAGCTGACTACACATGTAATTTTTTTTTTTTTAACAATTAGTTTTTCTTCAGTAGAATTGAGATTGTACTTTGTTTTCTTAAGATATTTACTATATCAGTAGAGAGAGAGAGAGAGAGGGGGAGGGAGGGAGGATGGTTATATGTCCCCCTCCTCCCATTTACCCTTCTCCACTTGGTATCTCCCCCACATTCTCCGCACAGACTACACCTAAATGATGCGAACACAAATCGATAGAAATCAGTGTATGTACATGTTTGATCATTTCTACAAACTATTGTCTCGTGTGCCAAACGATTGCCTCCCGTCAGCGATGACCCTCCTTCCACCCGCTATAAAACGAAAATCGCCTTAAGCTGCGATTTGAGCGGCATTCCCCGCCCCCCGCTGCTTCCTCCCACACAGCGGTGAACTGCGTGGGGCCATAGAGACACACCTTGCTGAACACTAAGGTCTACCTGTCTCCCTCCTGCTGACGAGGCGGCTTCGAGTGTTTGACATACTTCTTCTCCCCCGCCCCGCCGCCGCCCGCCTCCGTCTTCATCCTCTTCAATAGCCTTTCTTTCTGCTCTGGATAGTGTTGTGTACATAGCGGGTATACAAAAGAGGCTTGTCAGCAGAGAAATGCCCCCTCTTGTCAGTGAAGACTTGGAGAGAGAGAGAGAGAGAGAGAGAGAGAGAGAGAGAGAGAGTCTTTGTGCGCGAGAGAGAGAGAGAGAGAGAGAGAGAGAGAGAGAGAGAGAGAGAGAGAGAGAGATTCTTGCGAGCAAAGCAAAATAAAAATATTCTTGATAAAACATGTATGGTATTCTGTATTTTTCCATTTACACTTGATTATTCTTACAACCCTAGCACGGCAGACTGTCTTCGTTAACTCGCGACAACAGCCGCTGCATGAAATAAACCTCCTTACATGAAATAAAAGTTCATTGCCCCCCAAACCTGTGACGCCATCGTGAGGTCTTGCAGAAAATAAAATTCATGATAATGAAAAGATCATTGCCCTTGCCCCCCCCCCCCCCCCCCCCCCCCCCCCCCCCCCCCCCCCCCCCCCCCCCCCCCCCCCCCCCCCAAGCTGTTGCGTCATTGTGACATCTGCAACATATCTAACGAGAACTCTATCTCGTGACGTTCATCATCAGTCTACGCTGCACTCGCCGCAGCCAACGTGAGAGAGAGAGAGAGAGAGAGAGAGAGAGAGAGGAGAGAGAGAGAAGAAGGAAGCAGGCAATCTACGTAGTTTCGTGATTGCCGTAGGGAAGAGGGGACTGTTAAAGCAATCGGAGCATCATCAGCGCCGTCTCTGCTGTGGGCCTATCACGTTCGGATGATAACCCCATAAGACCGTGCCTGTGCTTTACTCGTCGCCTGCGTTCCCTGCATTCTACAACGTAAGAGGGATTGGCTCGTGGCTGCAGGCGCGCCCTGCGGCATTTTTGTTTTTCTCTTCTGTTTTCAAATCCTTCCTTTCTTCGCCTTTGGATAAAACATTTTGTTTAGAACTGAAATGTTTACGGGTCAAAATCCTCCAACAGACGCTGCACGCGTGGCTTGTTCTTGACGTTTTAAAAGCCGAGATAAAACCGAACAACATAAATAGCAGCCGCTTAGTTTTAGCATCAGTATGAATGATATCTGTCAAGGAATGTGGGGCAGAGTATCAAGACTTTATGTGCGTATCAGCAGTGTTAAATGATTTTTTTGTATATTAATTTTGTTAAGATATGGATATAACGGAGTTATAATAAATAAAACGAGCAGAACGTCACTGAAATTACGTGCATATTGGCCTTATTCACATTGCAGCCAACAGTGGCAACTCCAGCTGATTGGCGCTCATGTTGGTCATTACCTTAATATAACATAGGCACAAGAGGGTTTCCGCAACTAAAGGCACAAGAAAGTATTGCCAACGTTCCCTTTCCTTTTTCTTACCATCCTCTCTCTCTTTACTCTGAGGAATTTGTTGCCAAGACCTGCCTTGGGAGTGTTCTTTTCTTTCTTTCTTTTCCTTTGTTTCTTTCTTTTTTCTTTCTTCTTTTTTCTTTTCTTTACTTTTTTTCTTTTGAAAGCAAATTGGAATTAATGCAACCTGATCAAGACCAGCGAAAAAAGATGTAACCAAGATATCTATCTGATCAGTTGACAGGTGTGATACTGACAGCCCTATCTCGACTCTCCCCTTCTCCAATGTGGCCATGGGGTTGTTTTCTAATGCTATTTACGGGTATTGCCTCAGTGCTTTCAGTTTGACCAACACCCTGCTGGTATTTCACGCAAGCCTGGTAAATCCCCTACCGGGTGCTGTGTTATCAGTGATACGGGTAGCCAGGCTTTTTCAGCTGGCAGGTAAAAGAGAGGCATGTGGAGCCTAAGAGTCGGAGTGCGGGGATAAAAGATTAAAGGCGGTGGAAAGACGGTGTGCCAGCCGGCACTGTTATCACCTGTAAATTGGGGTTACTTTTAACAGGTAGTCCGTGAGCTGGAGGTTTTGTCGCCAGCCATGACAGGTCGCCAGAATTGACGACAGTCTGAACATCTGGTTGAACACGCACAGTTTTCTGTTCCCCTGTCTCCCCCCACTCCGCTTTTATTGTTTAAGAAGTGTGCGTGTGCGTGCATGCGCACGTGTGACTGCAGGTCTGCCTGCTTGCACTTGCAGCTTTCAGAGAGAGAGAGAGAGAGGAGGGTGTGGGCGATGAGAGAGCGCGTACGTGTTCTCAAAATGCAGCCACCTGTATAGTAAATTGGAAAAACACAACCATCAGAGAGACCTGTTGCAAGCAGGGCGGATAGATAACAACAACAACATATAAAAAAGCCAATCAAACCAAACAAAACCACAGGGGCAAAAAATCAAAACGTCAGGCGTTACTAGGGGCTGTGGCTTGTGTTTGGGGAAGTGTGTGGGTCACTTTCAACAAAAGCCCCCTCTCTACGCCACCGCGTGTGCATACAATCTTATCGTTCCTATCGCCCGGTAACTGACCAGCGCAGCACACACACTGCTGAAGCGAGTGAAACGGGATCGACAACGACGGTCTTGGCCAGTCACTGGCCTTCACAGTACACCGTGCGCTGCGAGAGTCGGTGCCAGGTTATGTTACCTTATACCTGAGCCGTTACGAAGCAGTTTTATTATATTATTATTCCAGTCCCTAAGAATAAAGCGGGAACGGACGTCATACCCGTCTGAGTCATAGCGCGCAAGCAGTAGTTCGTTCTTTCCACCTGGATCGTAGCCCTGTGATTTGGGGGTTTGGCTCCGGGTAGACGAAGGCCTCGCACGTATTGAGACGGCCTTTCCACGTATGACTCATCCATGAAAAGACGATTGTCAGACCCTAAGCGAACCCTGATCCGCTACTGTTATTTCACATTGCACCCAGTCTGTCCGGACATAAGAAAGAAGAAGAAGAAGAGAAAGAAGAAGTACGCTGCATGTTTTCAGACGATTTCTATAGATTTCGTGTAGACGTTGCTGTTATGAATTTTGAATGTGAATATACGACGCAGATCGAAACACTAATGCTGCGAAAGCGTTGCACTTTTTGTCAGAGATCCCTTTGCAGTTCTTATCATTCGAACCGAGTCCAGTTCCAAAGCATTTAGTTTTGACAGAAAGAAAAGCATAATATCATAAAGCAAAACTGACAGGAGCTTTACTACTCTGTTTGCTGCTTCACTGATTTTGAAATGATATGAAATCCATAGATACATGAATGAATAAATAGATGGATGAAAAAGAACAGACAAGGACCTCTTACTTACGCATAGCATTAGCAATGCAAGTTTTTCTTTTTTATGTGTGTGAGCAAGGTGTTGTTTTTTGCTCATGTTTGTCCGTTTGCGTGTTTGTCTGCGTCGTGAGTCAGAACTGTGGGGGCGAATTCGATCAAAATGTTGAGTGTTGCGTTCATGAACAACAGACGGCACTAAGTCTAGAGATCTCTGGGATAAATTTCGAGGGGGGGGGGGGGGGGAACCGAAAGACTTTCCTCTACCCCGTGAAACGTTAGCACACTATGATTTCTCGTGTGTGCAGGGAAATGCTTTTTGCATGCAGGCATGAGAGGCCGCGTTCAATGACCCACTTGTTCTTGTAGAGCTCGAAACAAGCAAGCCACTGACGTGGGCTCGTGACCATGGTCGCTTAATGTTTCCTGTAGATAAGGAATAGATGGAGGGTCTTTATTCAACCCCTCCCGTCAAACCAGGATACTGCAGGTGGACAGTCATTCAGTATTGGTCTATCCCGGTTCGTCTGTAGTCTGGTACAGCGCCGCTGTTTGTGCCTACAGAATGCCGAGTCCCTGGCTGCCTTTGGTCTACTCATTCAGCCCCGAATATGGCTCTCATAGTCGAACAGTAGCTTTTCTTTTCCTTTTGTTGTTGTTTTTAATACAAAAAATCTATTTATGTATTTATTTTCTTTTCATTTGTACAGTATTCGTCACGTGTCGGATTTTGGTTTGTGTTGGGCAAAGATTTTTTTATTCGTCTTCGTCTTATATCAAAACACTTGCTTTACCTGTTTATTGGCCCAAAAAAGTTTTCAAGAAGAAAGACAATATGAGTGACACTAGGATACCTTAATGGAAAGCAGTAAATTATAATAACACTTTTGCTTCTCTCCGTGATTGAAAAAAATCATACGTAGCAAACAGCAAATCAGCGTTAATTCTTTTTTTTTTTTCATTTCCATTTTCTTCTTTCGCGCACGCGCGCGCACCCGCCTCCACCCTCCACACACATACACGCTCAACATGTCTGTTCTTTCTTCATCTTCCTGTTTTGTTTTTACCCCATGAGAAAGAGCACACACACACACACACACACACACACACACACACACACACACACACACACCGCACACACACTGCCAAACAACACAGGGAGGACCCCAGAAGTGTTTTTTTCTCTCCCTCCCTGCCTTGAGGCCAGACAAGCTTTCCCCTGGGATGACAAGGGCGTTCAAGGAAACACGACAGAGCGTGACGACAATTAACCCATACCTGTCAACCGAGCCCGTCACCCAGCCACGTCAACCGTGACGGCGCACGAGGTTCTCGTGCACTATGACCTCATTTACATGCACAGACTTAAAACGGCAGCGAGGTTGACAAGAGAAGACAAACTCTCCCTCTCTCTCTCTCTGATTGCAGTTAGTTTAGAAAAAGAGTGGCCCTCTCTCCCCCATCTTCCTCCCCTTTCCTTCCCCCCCCCCCCCCCCCCCCCCCCCCCCCCCCGATCCCCAGACACTGCTTTCCTAAAGTCTCGGCAGACGTTAAACCAGAACCCAACATTTCATACTGCACACGTCACCCCCTTCCACTCCGATCCCACACCTCTCAACCCATCCCCACCCCCTTCGCTCTTTTCTTCACTTTCTCTATTTTGCTCTCTCTCTCTCTCTCTCTCTCTCCTCTCTCTCTCTCTCTCTCTCTCTCTCTCTCTCTCTCTCTCTCGCGTATGTTACGTTGTTTCTGAGTTCCTGATGGTCTATGGATCATTAATTTTACTAACCTAATCGTTGTTCCAGAAAGAGCAAGAAACGTGTGTAGGTCCCAAAATTAGTTTTAATTCTTCTGAAGGTAAAATGACATGACGAGACCTAGTGCTAAAAAGGAAAGGGTCTGCACCACAGTTGACAGGCCAGTGAGTGAAGCACAGCGCGCGCACTCGTGTGCATTGGATCCTTGTGGTCATTTCCCCGTAGTTGATTTATTAAAAAAAAAAAAAAGTTTTGTGGACACACAGACTTGTCAACTGGGCACGTCATCTCTCTCTCTCTCTCTCTCTCTCTCTCTCTCTCTCTCTCTCTCTCCAAACATAGCTATTTACAATGCGTTTTAAGGTGACATTTTGTGAAATCGGCCGCTAAATGAATAAAGGTAATCCTTAGATATATATGTCTCAAAAGTGTAACTAAACCCTAATTTTCAGTCATACGTTTTAATTCCATTCTCAAATGTACGTGCATTAAATTTAAGATCGTATGTCACACTAATAAGAGAGAGAGAGAGAGAGAGAGAGAGAGAGAGAGAGAGAGAGAGAGAGAGAGATGAAAATTCGCTTGCAAAATATCTCGAAAATGACGAATCAGCATAGGACGTTTTGACAGTGACTGCCTTTGCTCTTGATGGCTGAATGTCGTAACGAGCAGCGGCCTGTCTGCCTTGTTTACCATCTGCCTGTGGTGGTGTCATCCGCCTGATCCCCATGGCGCTACACCCCCCCCCGTTCCCAGCATTCCTGGCTGTGATTGATTGAGTGCCAGTACTTCAAGCACAGCCGCCATCGGGTTTGACCGAAGGGCGAGAATTTACGAGCGCATGTTGTGCTTTAGAACTGCTGTCGTTTTGATTTTTTTTCCTTCTGACTGATAACTTCATGTTCCCTTGCCTTCCCGAAGTCGCTTGTCCTCTGTTTGCGATCTTCCTAAAACGCCTTCAGTGACATTTTTGTTTTGCTGCACTTTCTTTTTTTTTATTGATGGGGATGAAATGTTCTCCCAATGTCTGTAGCTAAAACGAGTGCAAGTTTTTATTATTTCCAGGCTCTGCGTTTGATAATCAGAAATATTTTCGAGAAGATGCCGACAAGAAAAAAAGAGTTCACAACATTGAAAACGTTTTATAGGGCTGTTAGGGATAGAGATGTAGTGTAACACCCCTGGGGCCTGAGCTGCGTGAGAGAGAGAGAGAGAGAGAGAGAGAGAGAGAGAGAGAGAGAGAGAGAGAGTTCACAGCCAAGTGATTTGTTTTTTTTCCGTCGAGCTTCTACTCTGGCTTGCTGGCACTTGTCAGAGAATACTGACAACTTTCTGAACTGTACAGCTCGACAATCCCCAAGTGACATACCGACACTGGCATTGAAAGCAGTGACAGGACCATTCTCACCTGCCAGAGCAGTACAGCCTAACACCCCCCCCCCCGCCAGTACCTGACATCACAAAAACAGAGACAACACTAACTGGCCCAGAATTGTGCTGTCCGACTTACACCCCCGATGTGGCGCGCCAATACTCGACCAACAAACCGGGAGACAAAACCTGTCCACGTGCCAAAAAATTTACCGAGCATGGCAAAAAAAAAAAAAGTCCTCTTGACAGAAGACACACCTGTGGCGGGAAGTGTAGGCGTGTGATGACTCCGGGCTAAAAAGCCGCGCGTTCCGACAGCAGCACGGGTCGCTGGTGATGAAACTTGAATGGCGAATTTGGAGAGCCGGCATAGCATCGCCAATTAACGCCCGGTGTTCAGTCCGGCAATTAGTCGCCACTCGGGCCATTCACTTCCGTCTGCTTCATTGACACACACCGCTCGGGGTCGTGATGCTCAGCCCGCTTCGTTGACCCTTTCCTCTCTGGAGCGTGACACGACTCTCAGTCGCCGGAACGGGCGTTGAATGGTACCCTGCGGAGCTGCTGCCCACGCGCTTCTGGATGAGCTGCCGTCTGGCTTGTCATTTGTCACGGGTAACGGATCAGAGCGGTAGGAGGGGGGAGAGGGTGGAGTGGGAGGAGGAATGAACCTCTTGCGTAAGAACACCCCTGTTTCTGTGGGTTGTCGCAACGTAGCTTGCTGAGTCTGGCAGGCGTTTCAGAATTAAAATTTAGATCTGGTTAACTGACAGAAAAAAAAAAAAAAAAAAAGAAAAAAAAAAAAGACAGAAAAAAAAGAAAGAAAAGAAAAGAAAATATCAAACCTCTCATGTTACCAAACTCCATTAGCATTGTGAAATGTACCTTGGTAATTGTTGGCTTTTTTTCTTTGATGCGAGTGTGACGTAAATCTGGGCGTGAATCCGGCGCACTTTAAATTGAGCGGAACAACTTCCCATCAATGAAGACCACTACTACTACCGGTAGTCTCGCCACTACATCTAAAAAATAATTACAAGGCGCGTCCCGTCGGCATCCTTCGTGCGAACGAAAAAGAAAAAGAAACAAGAAAAACTCGGGAGCCCGGAACGTAATAAGAGGGCTCTCA
>JADBJO010000128.1:190000-192500 GCA_016801955.1 Conus betulinus | reverse complement strand
TTTGTCTTGTAGTTGAAAGACACGACTTCCAGACTCTGGATACAAAAGAAAACGACGAAAAGAATACTTCATAACGACTTCAGGCAATAGGACCTGACGAGTGAGTGCACTTAGTTTGACTTTGACACTTTCCTAGTTTTAGATGGTCTTTCAGTTGACGAACCCAGGTTTGTTTTAAAAACCCCAACTTGCCCGATTTCAACATAGCTAGACATCTGGTCAAAATCTTCTGCAGTCCATGGAAAGTTTTCACTTCACTTCGTTGACTTGCGATTTGTGTAGGTAGGCGAACTTAGCGTAGAATATCGGTGGGCTGTTTCGCACTTAAAAAAAAAAAAAAATGATCGAGATCAGTTCTTTCTTTCGTTCTTTCTTTTTTGTGTTCTCTGTTCAGACGACCGGGTGTTCATGCCTTACAGGTGAATTGACCTACGGGGGTCAGACTACCTGTAGATTACAGAGCGACCTTTGTCGTCATATTTGAATTAGATAATTAGTTTGTGAAGACAGAGTCAGCAGCGTGAAACGGATTTTGTTTGCCCGAGCTGTTTGTACATAGCAACTGGTACTGTAAAGGTATTATCATTATTCCAGTCACTTGACGACCCACGGCCCGACCCCAGTGGGGGACAAACGTGGAAGAGAGAGAGAGAGAGAGAGAGAGAGAGAGAGAGAGAGAGAGAGAGAGAGAGAGGAAAAATGGACGACTCAAAAGGATTAACGTTGAATGCCTGCACCACCTAATTATCATCTTGTATTGTATTAGAGAGAGAGAGAGAGAGAGAGAGAGAGAGAGAGAGCGAGCTCTCGAACACCTGTTTGTAAAGTAGACGGTGGCAGGGGTCCATTGTTCTTACCAAGACATGCAGTGGTTTACCAAAATTCCCTTCACTGTACAGCTCTCTTTCAATCAAAGCATTCAACCACTTAGTGTTAAAAAAAATCACTTTTTTTTTTTTGGGTCACTAACCTGTGTAATTTACACAACCGGTCCATGTCAATTATCAATTTGCATTGGAGATCCACTAACTTTGGGCGTAACATGTGCGTGTGTTTTCGTGTTCGGGGATAGTTTACATCCCCGCAAGCTTATCTTAAGGTTTAAGGGTAACACTTGCCTGTGTTGTAAACGGCACGTGTGAGTGAAATGATGTTCATGTTTTGGATCTCATCACCTCCCTTTTCCCACCCCCGTCCCTTTCTCTCTTTCGCTGTTAACCCCCCCCCCCCCCCCCCCCTCATTTTCTTTCTTTACCCCATACTATCCACATCAATATCTCTTTCTTTATAGATTCACAAGTCCAGTTTTCTGTATAGAACAGCACTTTCTGTTTAGAAGACAACTTGATGATCACACTGATCGTCTTGTGCTAACACTATTGTGTCTTGCACAACTTCATATCAGCAAAGGTTTTCCCAGTGTCACAGTCGGACCACTCTCACCCGGGGAGAGCGACTCGCCCATCGACGCAGCTACCCATTGTTCTTTTTCTCTAATCTTTTACTTTCATCTTGTGTTACAACCAGATGGACGGTGAAACTTTTCTCGTTGTCATGGGTTCTTTTACATGAGCTAAGGACATTTCGCACACTGAACCTCGGTTTATCGTCTTGTCCAAAAGCCTAGCTGCCGCTGGCGGACAAGTCCTGTTGGCAAATGACCCGCCAAGGCAGTGAAACGTCAGAGGTTCATCATGTCAGGGGCACAGTATTTAAAGGCCCCTCCATCTCTTTCCGCCGCCTTTATTCTTCCCTGACCTGAATCAGGCGCCCATTTACTACTGGGCGGACACAGAGGGTTTTCAAGCCCGGGAAAAAACAAATGCGACCCCAGGAGAGGTTCGAACTCAGGACCGTCCACTCCGTAGGCAAAAGCTCTAACCACTGTATCCCCTCTCACCCGATCTCTCCCTTCTCCCTTACGTCCCCCAACTCTTCAGACCTGATACCCATCCCCCCCCCCCCCCCCCCCCCCAAACACCGTCTTCCCCTTTGCTGAAACTGAAACCCCCACTCTTGGTCCTTTTTTTTTTCCAAAACGAGTAGGAATCTATAGAGGAAATGCCCCCAACCAGTGTCTTTTGCAGTTTGGGCCGCACGGAACAGAGTATTATGACAGACTAGAATGATAAGAGTGGCTGCTTACATTAAAGAGGGTAAATGACTAGCAGGATAAATCACCCCGCACCCTACCCCTCCATTTTCTGCCATGAGTGTGTGGTTGTTACTATGTTTTACAGAAAGGAGAGGTGGATTTGATCTGTCCGCAATTGTTCTGTCTTTATCTGACAGAGAGCATGTCTTGAGTGTGATTTTGTTGTTGTGACATGTTGAGGGAGGGGGAGGTGGGGGGGGGGGGGGGGGGGGGGGGGGGCGTATTTTCTGATATGACTTTACACAATGTGCACTTTTTGTACTTTTTTTTTTTTTTTTGCCATGAATGATATTTTTCTGATGTCTTTACCAATGTTGCAAATGGCAAATAAATGTGAAAAAAAAG
>JADBJO010000128.1:182500-185000 GCA_016801955.1 Conus betulinus | reverse complement strand
ACGGAGACAGAGAGATAGAAAGAGAGGGGACAGAGACAGAGAGACAGGACACAGCGACGCGATACTGCAACATAGACAGCGAAGACGGGGGAGGTGGGTGTAAGGTGGCTAGCTGAAGCGAGCGTTATCGCGTGATGAGCACGAGGGAGTCCTGATTAGGATGGGGGTCACTGACATGGTTTCCACAGACAGGTTTTAACATTGAAAAAAAAAAAGGGGGTGAAGTGAAAGTCAAGGGAGATAAACAGAGAGGGGGAAGGCAGGAACGGTCGCTGCAACCTGAAGCACGTAAGCAAACCCCCAGTAAACGACCCCTAATAAGTCTGGGACAGACATATGTCGTCTAACTTGCTGGGAAGAAAAAAAAAAAGTCACACGTAGTCGCCTCCCCCTCCCCCTCCCCCCCCCCCACCCCTCACACACACACACACACACACACACACACACACACACACACACCACACACACACACACACACACACAACCTCCTCCCCCTCCCCCCCGTCTCCTGTCCCTCCCCACGCCAGTCTTTGCTGTCGATCTGCACGTACACTTCAGTTTGAAGTTTTTATCAGCTAGGATAAAGACAGACTTGGTCACCATGTTCTCATCGTCACGTGGATTACATGATCCTACTTAAAGGGCCTGTCACCCGTTTCGTCTGTTTTAATTAACTTCAGTCCGTAAAGAATAATGTAATGTGCTGTTGTTGTTAACAGCAACATCTTCACTCATAACTTCCCCTTGTTTGTTCTGTGTTGTTCTGTGTTGTCATTTCTGCTTGTGGCGCGATTAATGTTGGCAGTCGTAAGCAGCATTCGTTTGGGTTATGGGCCTGTAATTATTTCATCGTGAGAGCAAGAGTTATACTACCTGTTTCGTTATTTTCTGAAAAAAAAATGGCTTTTTGGTAACAGCAACATGTTTATTATAACTTCACCTTGTTTGTTCTGTGTGCTCTGTGTTGTTATTTCTGCAAGGCGATTTTGTGTCATGAACAGCAGGTGTCGTTTGGAGTTATGGGCCTGTACTTATTTCATCATGGGAGCAAGAGTCACCGTACTTGTTTGTTACTTTCTGAAATAAGGATCCCCCCCCCCCCCCCCCCCCCGTCCACACTTACACCCCTTTTTCCCCCCCCCCCGCCCCCCTGCCCCCCCCCCCCCCCCCCCCCCCCCCCCCCCCCCCCCCATCTCATCTCATACCCCGGAATAGCTCAGTGGTAGAGCGCCGGACTCGTAATCTTGGGGTTGCGGGTTCGAATCTCCGCCAGGCCGTTTCGGTACAGGGGGATTTTTCCCTCGGAGTTAACATTGGGTTCTGACTCCATTTCCCATACAGTCCTTGGAATGAGACTATAAACCGAGGTTTCCGTGTGTGAACGCACGCATAACATCTTGCACACACGTAAAATCCCATCACCACCTTTCGGAATAGAAGGCCAGTTTGGCCGTTGGTATGGATGGCCACATTACAGCCGTTGGTATGGATGACACATTACACATAGCATGCACCTTCCCCGAAGTTGGAGTATGGCTGCCTTAATGGCGGATAAAAAAAACGGTCACACACACAAAACTCCACTCCCTTTACAGGGGGTGTCCGCAGGAGTATCAACCTGCGTACGCAGAAGAAGAAGAAGAAGTACCTGCCTTTTCCCTCCATCTCTTTCCACCTCCACCCCCGATAAGGACCGGCGACAGAGATCCCCTGCAGCGAGTGGGAGTTGTTGATCCTGGTGTTGGTCTGAACAGCCTGGGAGGCCACTTACACTACAGCCCATTAAATGACAGACGTTTGGCATCAACAACTGCTCTCTATACAGTTGTTGTCATGCACACACACACACACACACACACACACACACACACACACACACACACACACACACACACACACACACACACACACAGAGAGAGAGAGAGAGAGAGACAGAGAGACAGACAGTCAGACAGAGACAGAGACAGAGACAGAGGTGTAATAATCTTTTTCAGTTTTAGTCTTCTTCTACGTAATAGCAAATATGTTAGCGCTTGCTTTGTGACCTTTCGTTTTGATGCCTTTTTCTCAATATTGTGCAATGTTTTATGGACACTTTTATTTTTCCTGTATTGTGAAGCGCTCTGAGGATGTCTTTTTTCTCTCATCGAAGAGCGCTATATAAGCTCGATTTAGTATCATTATTATTATTTTTTAGCTATATGATTGTGTTGTCCACCCAAAACAGTTCTTGAAGCACATATTTTAAACTCTCATCTGACAAGCACATATTGAAACTCTCATGGTGACAGAGAGAGAGATGGAGAGAGAGAGGAGAAGAGAGAGAGAGGAGAGAGAGAGAGAGAGAGGAGAGAGGGCAATGACAGTGACAATGACTGAATCTTTATTTTACACAACGATAAAAAAAAAACATGGCCTAATTAGCCATTTTTCATACTTGCCGTTAATATTCTACGATGACACAACGTATGCATCAACAACAAACAACAAACCAAACAAA
>JADBJO010000128.1:170000-177500 GCA_016801955.1 Conus betulinus | reverse complement strand
CCTTCCCGTCTTCTCATCATTTCCTTCTTCACTTTCAGTTTCTCTCTGTCTTTTCCTCTCCTACAAACTCTTTTTTCTGTTTCTTTCTTTCCTTTATATTCCTGTATGTCCTTCACTCTTTCTTTCTTCTCGAGGGTCTGACTATCGTCTTGGTTTTCCTGTTCAGGGTGTACGTTTTGGTTGGACATCTACTGAGACTTATCTATGATCACCTTTCCCCACCTTTATCCCACATTTTTTTTTCGCCCCCCATCTCCCTCATTCTGTACACTTTGTGCCCATCACCATTTACTGTATGCTTCTTTCTTTTCTTTCTTTTTTTTTTTTTTTTTTTATTCCACACAGTTTTATTTTGCATTTATTTTTTGGGTCTTATATTGCTTTAGAAATTTACTTTTGACTTTAGAAGGGTAGCGTATCTGGTTATGTCCGTAAGAAGTGATGTCAGCTTGAAAAAGAAACAAATACACAAACAAGCAGCAACAATGACAAACCAACAAACGAAACCCAACCAGGAATGGAAGCTTTGGTCAAAGCAGCGCAAATATCAGAGGTGTCACCAAGTTAAAACGCGTAAAAAATCAAATAGGACAACAGGGGGCTCTATAAAGTCCCATCTTAAAGATGTGTGCTCACAAAGACTTCAACGGATGTCTGAACAGTGACACAGGAAGATATCATAAGACTTACGATAAAGTTCAACATGGAAGAGAACGGATTCACACACACACACACACACACACACACACACACACACACACACACACACACACACACACACACACACACACACACACACACACACTCAGGCGCACTCACGCACGCACGCACACACACGCATACACAAAGAGAGGGGGAGAAGAAGAACAAAAATAGTGATGAAATGGGAAACTGCTCGTCAGGAGATGAAGAAAACACATGATCGAAAAGTAAACATCAGCGCGTGAGATACAATCGTTTCGTGCATATCGTAAATTACAACTCGGGAAACAACCCTCACTGTAACTTTAGTGAAGATACAGAGCTGTACTATACAAAGCAAGTAAAAGAGAGATCGAAGCACCTATCGAGGAATAATCATTTTCCGAAATATCCATATGTAATGACCAAGAGGGCAGTTGAAAGACGTAACATATAATCTGTTGCTTTTAATCCAAACGCTTGTAGAAACGAAGTAATGAACAGGTTCGAAAATACTGATGTTAGTCCGGGACTTAACAAAGACATTGCTGAATAACATAGTAAGAAGAAAGATTTCTTCTCGTGGATAGAGTTAGTTTGATGAAAGTGAAACAGAATGGCAGTTTCTTGGAGACAGTTACAGTACATGACTGATCATTTCATAACGTGTCGATTTCTGACAAAGATCATAATTCGGTTCACTTATTCCAAGCCTCAGTCAACAACAGATTATTCTTTCCTTTCTATTTCCTTGTTCACAAGAGCATGATGACAGAATGGGCATGCTGAATCGCAGCAGTAACTCTGTTCCTGATGGATTCAGGTGGAGGAAAACCAGAGCAATGATATTCATCTGTTCGGCCAAGAGCGACAATTGTTCAAGGGCCACCGAAAGTGATAGGGGTCGATTATTCAAAACTATTGATCAAAGAGTTGGTTCTAATAAGCACAGTGGATGATCTTACGAAACACGATTATTTCACATCTTCGGCACTGCCTTCTCCAAACGGAGAATCAGGACTCCTCCAAAACCCTTTCGTGGCTGCTTTTCTTTACAACACCCGTGATCGTGCGTCAAGTCAATTCCAAAATGGTTGACTGATAGAACAGCTTTCACAGATATTATCAGAGTGATCGAATAGTTTCAAAGAATACTTAATGTCAGGTCAAACTTCGAAAGAGCGAAGATAATTCAATGAATTGCTAGTCATCGAGCTTTTTGCAGCAGTGTTATCAATGTGCCCACTTCACCCGTTAAGTACTTTGGAGAGTGACGTCCTATGCTTACGCATAACCATATTCCTCAATAGATCATGGGATATTGCATTTTCTCGGAAAACATGCGGAAACTGTTATGATATTACCTCAACCCCATTTTCGCCCTTAATTGACTAAGTGCTCTTCTTATCAGTACTGTTGCCATCATTATAATGACCTGCTGTAGACTCTTTATTTGGTAATTGTCTCTCGCACGAGCGCGTTTGCGTATGTTTGCTTGTATCTGTGTGTGTGTGTGTGTGTGTGTGTGTGTGTGTGTGTGTGTGTGTGTGTGTGTGTGTGTGTGTGTGTGTGCATGCGTGCATGCGTGCGCGCGTGTGTGTGTGTGTGTGTATTCGTGGATGCACGTAGATGCGTGAGTTAACATGCATGCACATGTGTCTACTTGTGTGCGTGTGTGCATATGTCCGCACGTGTGTGTGTGTGTGGTGGGTGGGTGGGTGGGCGCGCGCGCGCGTGTATGTGTGTGTGTGTGCGCGCACACACGCGCTGACGAACTGTGTGTGTGCACGTGTGCGCTCGCATATATGTACATGCGTCCGTGCGTGCGTATGTGTGTGCTTAAGAGAGAGAGAGAGAGAGAGAGAGAGAGAGAGAGAGAGAGAGAGAGAGAGAGAGAGAGAGAGAGAGAGAGAGAGTTGTGTGTGTGTGTGTGTGTGTTGTGTGTGTGTGTGTGTGTGTGTGTGTGTGTGTGTGTGTGTGTGTGTGTGTGTGTGTGTGTGTGTGTGTGTGTGTGTGTCCGCGTGCGTGTGTGTGTGTGTGTGTGTGTGTGTGTGTGTGTGTGTGTGTGCGTGGTGTGTGTGTGTGTGTGTGTGTGACTAACACAGCCTCAGACTGGACCAGTCACTGTGTCCAGCAGCTTTGGACACCCCTGTATACTGCACACACGAGACCTGACCCGAAGTGACCTGACCTGTGTGTGTGTGTGTGCGTGTGTGTGTGTGTGTGTGTGTGTGTGTGTGTGTGTGTGTGTGTGTGTGTGTGTGTGTGTGTGTGTGTGTGTGACTGTGAGTCAGACAGGCATTGTCAGCTGGCGACACCGTCTCCACCAGCTTATCGGCTCAAACACGGCCGAGCGTCTCGCCCAGGGAAGTTGGTGGACGATACAGGAACATCAAACTCATTACCAGTTCTATGTCTGTCTATCACTCTTTGACGGTGTTGGCCGTGGTTTGAAAAGAAACGATACAAATACGTGGCGCCGTTGATAGGCAGGTATAGGTAGTCGGTCGGACATGCGGGTAGGTTTAGAGAATGTAAGTTTGCCGTATGTGTGTGTAGATAGGGAGGCAGGTGGGTATGCAGATCAAATCAGGTGGGGGGTGGGGGGGGGGGGGGATTATTGGGTCAGTAGATAGATAGGTTGATAACAACAGCAACAATAGTAATATGATCATAAGAAGAATGATGATAATGATAAGAATGATTATTTCATGGCGAGGCAACTTGCACGCAGCAGCGCAAACATTCTACGCTGTACATTGTCAAGGCATGCGAACCAAGAATAAAAGATTATATAAAAACAAAAATGACTGCTGTTGGTTGATGATTTATGTAAAAGAAGAAACAGTGATTCGTGCTCTCACACTCCCAGTTCCGCACGCGCGTCTGTGTGACAGTCATGTATGAACACACACAGGTATGGTACACACACACACACACACACACACACACACACACACACACACACACACACACGTGTGTGTGTGTGTGTGTGTGTGTGTGTGTGTGTGTGTGTGTGTGTGTGTGTGTGTGTGTGTGTGTGTGTGTGTGTGTGCGCGCGCGTGTGTGTGTGTGTATGGTGTGTGTGTGTGTGTGTGTGTGTGTGTGTGTGTGTGTGTGTGTGTGTGTGTGTGTGTGTTGTGTGTGCACCTGCGTGCGTGCGCATGTATGTGTGTGTTGTGTGCACCTGCGTGCGTGTGTGCGTATGTATGTGTGTGTATGTATGTTTGCGTGCGTGCGTATGTGGTGTGTGTGTGTGTGTGTGTGTGTGTGTGTGTGTGTGCGAAACAAAACAAAGGGAAAAAAAAAAAACATATGTGGTCCATCCATAGCACTTTTATGTTGAAGCAGTACACAAACGTTTTAAAGCTTTATAAGTGAATAGTGCAACATTAGATAATACACTCTCATTTCTACATGCCATTAGTAGATTAAACCTGAACTGGCATGGGTCATTATAATACTTGGGCTGAATATATCTCATCCTTAAATCATGAAGAACAGGGCAACAAAGAATAATATGAATGGCATCTTCCTTACGAACATGACACAAGCGACACATAATTTCATCTGCTTTTCCACTGTATCTAAATCGGTGGCTGGCTATATCTGACACACCAAATCGAAGTTTTGCAAGAGCACTTTTAACATATCTATTCATAACAATTTCAACATATGGTTCCACAAGATTTGTTGCCTTAAATGCCCTATATTCAGCAAATCGGTCACTGGTGTACATGTGACTATGCCAGTCTTGCCACCTGCAGTCAATGATTCTTTGTTTAAAGCATTTGATAAAGGCTGCAATATTTTCGACACCTTGGTTATCCCATACAAAAGAAAAACATATAAGAATATAGGCACTTACGAACATTTGTGGCCCAAGTCTTCTTTCCGTTAATATCAAGATCATATAACACTTTATACGCTTTAAATGGTAGCTTGTAATTTTCCATCCTTGTCAATTTTAGCCAATAATACTGATGCATTTAACGTACGAGTTTAAATAGATAGGATACCTCCCCATTTCTCCATATACCAAATCATTAGGAGTACGACTGTCGACGTTCAAAAAGCGTTTCATGGCAAACAGATGCAGCTTTTCAATAACATTGCCGCCTTCGAACGCCCATATTTCAGCCCCGTATTGTAAAAATTGATTGAACTTGTGAATCAAATAACTTTTTAATATATTAAACGAACTACAGTCAAGCTTATACATTACTTTAAATATAATTAGAACAGCTCTTTTTGCTCTGTTAACTATATCTCTACATGCATAGGTAAAACTCAGCCTGGTTGAAAAGAATATACCCAGATACTTATACACGTTTACTACTTTTACTGGCTCATTTCCCATACCTCCATTGTTCATGCCTAGCCAGATACCCGCCCTTGCGAAAAACAATGATATTTGTTTTCTCCATATTCACTTTTTTAGCTCTAGTCTCATTGCAGCTGCATACAAACTATTCAACTGTCTTTGTAGACCAACAACCGATATTGTATAACAAGATAATATCATCCGCAAAGAGTAATATGAACAATTCTATCAAATCAAAGGACACACCATGTTTGCCATTTTCTATAATTTCTAGTGCAAGTTCGTTGACGAACAACGAAAAAAGAATCGGGCTGCAAACATCACCTTGCTTTACTCCCCTTGTGCAATTCACAACTTCTTCTGATAATTTACCCCCACTTCTTATCCTAGCCTTTACATCTCTATACATACTCTAATACATCTGTATAATTTACCACTGACTCCATTTTTTAGCAACACAGGCCATAGCAAATTTCTAGAAATGGAGTCGAAAGCTTTCTCGAAATCTACAAATGCAACGTACAACTTTTGATTCTTTGCAAACTGTTTCTGAATGGCAGCTAGCAATGTAAATACATGATCTATCGTACAGTAGTCCTTCTTAAAGCCTGCTTGATGCTCCCCAGTTATGTTATTTAGATTTACCCACTCTTGTAATCTGCTGTTGATTATTGAGCTATATAACTTACTACTTATATTACACAGTGAAATACCTCTGTAGTTGTTCATGTTATTGACCTCGCCTTTCTTAAAAAGTGGTATAATAGTTGACTCAGTCCAGTCATCTGGATAGATGCCATTACTGAATAAATGGTTAAAATAATTTTACTAAAAACATTAACACTGGCTCCCCTGCGTTTTTAAAGAACTCTCCAATTAAATCATCAGGTCCAGCCGATTTACCATTCTTCAGCTTTCTAACTGCTATCATTACCTCGTCCCTAGATATTGGTCTGTCATAAACTCATCACCATCCTCTACTGTATCATCATCTGGAAAATCATGTATTTCTCTATCTAATAATATCTTAAAATGACCAAACCACTGATCAATGGATATGTTATTTTGTGGTTGTGTTTTTTTATGAGAGAATTTCTTAACCGTTTCCCAAAAAGTCTTCTGGCATTTAACAGAATCAAGCAGTTTCCTTAACATTGACTCATTTCGTTCCTCCTTCTTCCTCATAATCATGTTTTTGTATTCCTTCTCTAGCTATACAAAATCTAATTCGGTCATTTTTATCCAGTGAACGCTTAAACAATCTATGAAGTCTTTTCACTTTTCGTTTGTTTGATTTGCATTCGTGGTCAAACCATCCTTTACTTGACTGCTTATGTATCGGTATTCGTTTCCTCATATGTCCTGCCTGATCTTTAACAATCTGCTTAAACCTATCCATTGCTAAGTTGATATCAACATTGATTAAGTCTGTGGCAACTTCTAACTCTTTTATTACTTTATTCGAGTTCATTGAGTCAAAAAATGTCTGCGCATATGATGAAATCCATTTATATTTATCAATGAATATGTCATCACTCTTATTCACAGAATTCCTAATAGAAGTAATACGTGTTTGATTATTAAAGCACAACAAAAGAGGCAGGTGATCTGATTCTAATCTGTCAAGGACACTTAGAGTCATAAACTCACACGTACTATCAAAGAAAGATGGAAGTTAAGAAAATATCATTCACACTGCACCCTTGATCGGCTATATATGTATACTGACCATTTTCATCACCATGACACAAACCATTTTAAAATACATAGTTCCAAAGCCGTACTGAGGTCCAGCAATTTTTTACCATAGGATTCATTACTGTATCATGGGACATTCTTTTCTTCTGGTCTGTAAATGTTTTGTACAATTGTCATGCAATCTGCTTTCATCAAGGTAATCAGGGGAACAATCGGAAGTCCTTGCATTCAAATCACCACACAGTATTATATGAGCATCATCAAACAAAACATCTTGTCAACAAGACTTTCTTCAAGTATACTAATCCCATTATCACAATCGTATGCAGAATAATATGGTGAATTTTCGGGAGGTATATACGTGCAAACAAACAAAATGTTTTTATGAAAATGAAAGAATTCTTTATCTAATACAAAATACATACAAAAATCACTATCATCATCAATATATCGTATGTGGGTAACTAGAGGTGTACGTACAAGGCAGACAATTCCTCCAGAACACCTCCCATGTCGTGCCAGCTACAAATAACACATGTTCTTTAAACAAACTAGACTCAAACTTCTCAAGAAAGGTTTCTACAAGACATACGAAGTCGAATGAAGAAATGAACTCAACAAAATCTGCATCCTCAAGTTTTGAAAGCAATCCACACACATTCCAATGGAGAAAAGACATTTTATCCAAACACGTACCCATATTTACAGAATTCGCAGAACTAAACGTATCATCGATATCAGCTCCATTCCCATCCAGTTGATATTGTTATCCGAGAGGAGAGAGAGAGAGAGACAGA
>JADBJO010000128.1:117500-137500 GCA_016801955.1 Conus betulinus | reverse complement strand
CGTCATGTCAGCAGAAAGGCCGAAACTTAAAGATCCAGACATAAGTCAAGTCAACGGAAATGTTGCTAGCTCGGCCACCACGCGCGCCCATGCGTGTACACGCACACACACACACACACACACACACACACACACACACACACACACACACACACATACACACACACACGCACACACGCACGCACACACGCACGCACGCACGCATATCAGCCTCAGTGACAACAGTTATAGAATAGTATTGGTAGCTGCAGCACGAGGTGGTAATTATGAGAATATTTGTGGTGGTGGCGGTGGCGGTGGTGTGGTGGTGGCAGATACAACAAAGTTTTTCATCATATCGTACAAGTTTACACCTTGAATTTTATGACAAATTTGCTCAAGGTTTCATTTTGTGTGGATTCTAAATCAGTTTTGCAATTTTATCATCAGTAATTCATCAATCTAGTATTGTATCTAAAATAAAAAATTAAGTTCATAGTTTTCAAATGAAAGAAACAAGTATTGATTTCAGTGGATTCCTTAGCATTTTAGGATTATTTATAATGAATACTTACCGTCTTTTGAAACAGAGGGCAACTTCAAGAATTGTTGAACTGCCATGTATGTTATCACCAATAGAAATCGCTGTTACAGAAAAAGACACACTGATGGCTTTTACATTCTGACCTAAGCAAATCCTTTCCAAAAGTAGTATCGAATGTTCAATATCTTAACCTGGTTACCAAAGGTTTAGCATTTACATTATTCTTAAATTCTCCAGATGCAGAATATTGCAAAGAAATCAATTGCGTATTTAACGCAAAACTGAGAGCTGAACAAATTTTAGCATGTTATGAACAGATGACACGATTTCTTCCCGTACAAGTCGTTGACCATATGTTGCCAGTTTCAGAGACGTGAAGTCATTTGGAGAAATCTTTTAATTTCAGTATGTTCGATCTTTACACTGGTCAGTCGTCTTTTTACATTGTCCAGTAAGTCGCTTCTAGTAAATCCTCTCCTATCACCCACACTCACTTATTCCACATCCCATCCTACCCCATATTCCTACATCCCCCGCCCACCCTTTCCTTTTCGGTTTTGGTCTGGGTTTATCCTATTGATCAGCAGTTGATCTACTAGCTAAATTCATTTGGAGCCTACAACCATCAAGGTAGATGACCAGCCTATAAAGTACATGAACCAATCAGCCTACCAGCCAGTCCTTAAATTTGTGACGAGATTGTTCACTCGTGTGAATACCGAGTCGCCCACTTCCACCAAACTTGGAGACCACGTTCTCGCCCCCGTTTGTATCCGCTCGGTCAGTCCAGCTGTGTCTTCAGTTTGCCTGTCCCTGTGACAAGACCACGCAAAAATCGCCGTACTGACGGCGAAACTTGGACTGTGTTGCGCCTCTTGGCTGAACCCATGACACTTTGAAGCGGATCTCTGAATCAGAAGGGACCCGGATCTGGTCATCCTTGACGGAGGTCCACGCTTGCCCTATCGATCGACTGCCCTTTTAATGTCCTTGTTTTCCAATTGTTCACAGTTTTCATACACTTACTGACAGGGACGTGGGAGGGCCATGGGAGACCCCTCCGAATCAAACGGGAGTATGGGGGAGGGGGGAGGAGGGGGGGGGGGGGGGGGTGAAGGGCGGATCCCAAATCCGGTCAACTATGGCGGAGGTCTACGATTGCCCGATCAATCAGCTGCCCTTTTACTGTCCTTGTTATTCAAGGTGTTCACAGTTTTCATACATAAAGTGACCAGGGGAGGGGTGGGGTGGGGTTGGGGGGGGGGGGGCAGATCCTAATCCTCCCCCTAACATCTTCCCTTCCCTTGCACGCTCTTCACCCCTCCTCCTCCTCCTGCTTTCACTCCCCTCCCTCTGTGGTTCCTGTTCCGAACAAAACGAAACAAAGCAAACAAATAAATGAGCAAACAAACGAAACTAACAAACAAACAACAACAAAAACAATAACACGTTAAAAAAAAAAGGAGACAGAAAACATCACAGCGCTGTTGTTTTTGTCAACCCATTTGTTTTGTGGAGTTGTGAGTAAGACATTCCCTTCGGCGCTCCCCGCCCCCCCCCCCCCCCCCCCCCCCCCCCCCCCCCCCCCCCCCCTTCACTTTCACCCCTTCTCTCTCTTTCAACTCCTTTCTCTCGCCACACCCATCTTGTGGTATGACGTTGATAGTCTATCCCTCACCTTTCAGTGATCACAGTTCTTTGATGCGCCGTTTCCCCCTCCCCCCCACCCGCTATCACCCCTTGTCACTCAACGTACACGCATGCACACTCATCCATCTACCTGCACACACACACACACACACACACACACACACACACACACACACACACACACAGACACACCCCCAGAGAGAGAGAGAGAGAGAGAGAGAGAGAGAGAGAGAGAGAGAGAGAGAGAGAGAGAGAGAGAGAGAGAGAGAGAGAGATCCATCCCTTATGGCTTAAAAAAAATGATTCGCCCTCATCTAGTAGACATTTTCAAAGATAAAAAGTAACAATAACAAACAAATAAATAGCATCAGCAGCAGCAACAACAACAACACACACAAACACACAAATGCACACACACACACACACACACACACACACACACACACACACACACACACACACGCGCACGCACGCACGCACGCACGCACGCACGCACGCACGCACACACACACACACACACACACACACACACACCCATACACACACATACACACACACACACACACACACACACACACCTTACGAGTTGAGAGGGGAGGGGCTGGTAAGAAAGGAAAAATTTGAAGCGGGTTTGGGGGACGGTTGCCGAGATTTTCTCATACACCCCCCAAAACGACAACACATTCGTGAAGATTCACGACCAGCAAGAGTGCCCATTGCCATGGAGTTTTGCACACGGATCCCAACACAACGACCTTCGGCGGACGACCTTGAATCAGTGCTCCTGCTCCTGAACCAAGTTCATCATAAGAGTTATACCGTAAGCAGGTAACACGGCTAGCCAACAAGCGGGCGAACGATCAATTAACCATTTCACTGCCAAGGAATTAAGCTTAAAGTTTAAGTCCCATTTGCCATGATCCCCCCCCCCCCCCCCCCCCCCCCCCCCCCCCCCCCCCCCCCACACACACACACACACAACAAAAGCACAACAACAACAAAGAAAAAAACGAGTATATATATATATATATATTTAATTCTACTGACTTTCTCACTGTCGAAACCGAGATAACCAACCATCAACAGAATCTAGAGACTTCACCTCTCTGAATGTATCCTCTGTTTTGTAAGCAGTATAAATATAAAACGAGGAATATTCCGGACTTCCCCAATGACGAGGATACTCGACGGCCATGGCAGCGAACAGTATACGCCTTTGCAGCTGGTAATCTCGTTTTCGTCAGTGAAAAAGTCAGTAGAATTTTTTGAAAATACGCCTACATACTCGGTTTTGTTTGTTTGTTTGTTTGATTTTGGGAAAAAAAAAAAAAACCCTGGCGAATAGGATTTAATTCTAAGTTTATTTCCTAGGCAGCGAAAGGGTTAAGTGGATTTTCTATTTCTATGTTACAGCTGTAGATAAGTTAATTCTTTTGACTTGTTGTGTTATGGTTTTTTTTTTTCCTGGCCCCATTTTTTTCTTCTAATATCACGTAATGTGGAAAGACGTAAAACAAAACAAATCAAAATAACACACACACACACACACACACACACACACACACACACACACACACACACACACACACACACACACACACACACACAAAACAAAAATTTAATGTATAAAAGCATTTTGCCCATAAAATATATAAAAGCATGCATTATCAAGTGGACAAAATGATCCTTGGTTGACATTTGTTAAAGATATATTGATAAATATAAATATGGGACATGTATGGACAAATCAGTTTATGTTCAATACACGGAGACTAAGAGTTGTAATATATGAAAAGTTAGAAAATGAATAAATTTGATATTGGAAAGACAAGAAAAACAACTCATCAAAACTTAATTTTTTACAACACCATTGCAAAAGAATATGAAACAGAAAATTATTTTATCTCTGTTTTCAGATCCGAGGCACAGACAAGCTTTAACAAGACTTCGGATCAGTGCACATGACTTAAGAATAGAAAAAGGACTACTATATCTACATATGTCTAGAGATCAAAGACTTTGCAATCATTGTAATGTATTGGAAGACGAAGTTTATTTTCTTGATCACTGTGAAAAGTTTGATGCCAACAGAAATATTTTAATGAAGGGCATACAGTATCTTAATATTAATGCTTCAAATCTTAAATAAATGTCAGCGAACCGCCCAGAGAAACGTGGACAAACGAGTCACAAGACAAACCACAACGCGTTTCGACCTCTTAGGTCTTCTTCAGGTGCAACAAAAATGAAACAAATAACGAAAATGCACTTAGCTTTGATCGCTTCTGTGTTCAGCGCAAGAAAGAAGGCCTTCTTTCTTGCGCTGAACACAGAAGCGATCAAAGCTAAGTGCATTTTCGTTATTTGTTTCATTTTTGTTGCACCTGAAGAAGACCTAAGAGGTCGAAACGCGTTGTGGTTTGTCTTGTGACTCGTTTGTCCACGTTTTCTGGGCGGTTCGCTGACATTTATTTAGATTTGTTTAGATTTCCACCTGCAGTCGTTTCACTTTGCAACTAGATCTGCTTCAAATATTGTTCCAAGCAAGTTAATGACTATAGAGAATGCTCAGTCATTATTAGGGAAATTTGTGTATGATGGTTTTGCTCTTCTATGATAACCATATTGTGTCTCATAAACCCCGAGGTTTCATGACAATAAAATTTTATTCTATTCTATTCTATTCTATTCACACACACACACACACACACACACACACACACACACACACACACACACACACACACTTCCTCTCAGTGATCCAAGGTGCGTAATACACGAGTTTAGGAGACGATGACTTAACACTGGATTAGTTCCCCTTATTATGAGACAACCACGAGTGACCCCAAGACGACCCTAAAATGCCGTCGAGAACGACCAATAAGTGATTCGCTTTCTTGGAGGAAGTCGACTATTCAGCCAATCGTAAAGTCAGTACGAAACGACTTTCATTTTGTTTACACTTCCGACAGTTCGTTTGAAAACACTGGTATGGTGAGTCAGCTGCTTTCAGGCTATGTGTTCGTCATGTTGATATTTTTGGGAAAAAAAGTTCATTTTGCACACGTTACTGATTCAACAAATTACTCATTAGTTCCACGTGTGTCCATGGATGTTATTAAAAGTTCGAGACAGCCTTTCGAGAAATCATAGGTAGAGTGAGCGTGAGAGTCAATCCTGTTCTGAATGTCAGTGCGTCTGCGTGTGTGAACCGCGTTTGCCGAGTGAGGTAGATAGGGGATAGGGGATAGGTTCTCAGCGGAGTCGATCAGAAGATCAGTAAATCATAGAAGACTATTTCATACAAAAGCAATAATGGCAGGTATGCTTTTGTGTCGATGGGTGGTGATGCGTACAGACGCTTCTCGGCGTCCTTAAAGTTTGGATGATCACAAGTCGAAATTCGGCAAAAAATGTAAAGTTTTCTTCTTAATACTTGCTGCTCCTCCCCTCCTCACCACCCTCTCTCTCTCTCTGTCTCTCTCTCTCTCTCTCTCTCTCTCTCTCTCACACACACACACACACACACACGTACACCTGCACACACACACACACACACACACACACACACACACACACACACACACACACGTATGCACACACGCACGCACGCGTGCTCTCTCTCTCTCTCTCTCTCTCTCTCTCTCTCTCTCTCTCTCTCTCTCTCCCCACACACAACACACACACACACACACACACACACACACACACACACACACACACACACACACACAGAGCACAAATGCATAAGCCCAATCACATATCCACGTATGTATACAAAAAAAGCATGCTTGGACTTTGTTTTTTTTAATGTGGATGATAAGCACAACAGTACATCTGCTTTCACTTTCTTTTACAGGAGAAAGTTGGAGCCCTGATATAAAAACAGTCAGAATCCTGATCAGTTCTATCAAATCAGCATGGCAAGCAAGAATGAAGAAGACAGCAGATCCCTTGCCTCACAACTGGATAAACTAAACTTCGAACAGGAAAAGGTTCAGACTCATCAGTTACAGTGCGGTCCAAAGACTCTACAGCCAGTCTTTCTGATTTGGATTTTGTAAATGTTACTAAAAGACGATCTTTGGAAGAAACCTCTGTGATTAATTCTGAAATGGAGTTTGATCCTGAAAACACACCAAGAGATCCAATGCCTGAGGACAGTCGCAACAGCCTGAGCTCAGAAGATGTTCTTTCTGAGAAAACAGACCAGCCTTCTCGCACCGTGCCTATCTCCCTTGATACTATTCCGGTTGAGATATTACTGCATGTCTGCAGTTTTCTGGAGGCAGGGGAGATCATCAACACCTTGTCCAAGTCTGCCTTAAGTTCTACAACCTATTCTGCAATGAATCAATGCAGTCATACTGGAGGGTACGCTTGATGAAACGCTGGCCAAAAAAATATCCACCTGTGACTGTGAGTGATACTTTAAATGTTTTATTTGTTTCATTTTCATGTTTCCATAAGATTTTTGTTGTAGAATACAGATTTGGTTTGATATTGATAATGAATTTTCCATGAAATGCAGGGCTAAAAAAAACAGCCATGTTTATTTCATATTTCAGGACCCGGTTGGAAAAAGTATTGATTTTAATAAGGAAAGAAAGAAGTATTGTGTAGCCAGTTCATTCAAAAGGCTAATAGCCATGTCCACTACTGTCTGTCACTGAGTGTCAACTGTCAGTGTTCCACATCATTGAAACATGCTGTAATTAAATTTCCTTACTACTGTAATGACATTTCAGTTAAAAGTGTCAAATGTATTTATTTTTCATTCCATGAGGAATGGAGTGAAAACATACTGTGTGATCATGCTCAAAGGGGTTGAGAAGAAAAGTATTTTTTGGCCACTTATTGTCAAGCATCTCATTATATCCATTATCAGTGTATCTATCTATCTCTGTTTGTCTATCTATGTATCAATCTGTGTCTGTCCATCTATATATAAAGATTGTGATTTAGATTTGCTTTTTTTCCATGTGCTTAACATTATATGGAAGGCCATTCTTTGTTGTGTACTTGTTATATGTTTCTTTTCATTCTTATTCATGCGTTTCAGATTGCGAATAATTGTACTTCTATTTCCATGGTTTCTGTCCGCAGAAAGTATGAACACCCAAAAGTTTATATTTGGAGACAGGAGGTTTAATAATCAATACCTCCTTACATTTTTAGGATGTGGAACACTGACACTAGTGACAGTCAACACAGACACTGTGGAATATAAATATCATGGATAAATACAGCTCAAAACTTCTTCACATAATAGTCCAACACAGAGGATGCAAAAATCTCATCAGTGGTGAGCCTCAGAGTTCTACCAACCATTGAACCACGAAATATGGAGGAAGAGTAAGAGCGAAGGCATGTTAAGCATTCCTCTGACTAAAATCACTTTGAATGCCTTCATGATGGCCTTGTGTGCAGTTGATGAAATGGACTGGCAGAAGTCATGTATGGAAAGGGAACGGACCCATCGTGTGTGGTCTGACCCAGATCAGTACATGGAGCATTTCACTTTCAGCGATGCCTTGTATGCTGCGGTTGATGTTGTACATTTGATGCAGGTGGGTTGGATTCATGTCGAGCACAGTCTAAACTGATCCCGAGTTTTGTGTCTCCCAGAGGCTGTGGCTTGATCATATCATGATATGGGACATGGTATGAATGAAAACTAAACAGATATCGTGATTCTGTGTTTTTTCCTTCTTTCAAGTTACGATAAATGCGTCTGATTTCATTCATGATGGTGGGTCTTCCTATTTGTTTTATTCTCAGGTTATAGTGTATAGTTTGGTTTAAATTGAAGATTATGCAAGTTTTGTAGATGTAAGGTAAGGGAGGATGGGGAGTACAGCTTTTTTTTGCTTACAGAAAATGGGAAAGATGTAGTTTCAATTCGCAAAAAGGGAAGGTTTCGGTTTGCACACACAAAAAGGGGAAAGATTTATTTTCACATAGAACAAAGGCAGGTTTTTATTTTCACAAACAGGGGAACAGTCCAGTTTCACACACTAAAATGGAAAGATTTAGTTTCACAATCAGAAAGGGCTAGTTTCATGGAACGAAAGAGAAAAGGTATGTATTTAAATTAAATAAAATCCATGCTTGTGCTACAGTTTTTTTTGCAAGTTAAACTGAAGGTTAGCGAAAGGAACTGGAGAACTTTGCTTCAAGTCCTGGCTGAGATTGTAAGAATGATTATTGAGATTAGTGAGACAAAGCCGTCTGATCACTAATCAAACCCTCAACAGATGAAGGATAATGCGATGAATGGAAGTGATTGCAATTTCATTTACAAGCAGAAATAGTGCATGTTTCTTTGATCATATATAGTCTGTAGTGTGTGTTTAAGAAAGGTGGAGAATAACAAGACTACTGTCACTAGTGTCAGATTTTTGTTTTCAGGATGGGCGATTCCTGGCAACGGGGTCACGGGATCGCTATCTCACCCTGCTGGACCTGAGCAAGTATGACAGCAGTCGCCCTGAGACCAAAAAAAAAAGACATGACCTGCACTGTATTAACAAGGCACACAATGTGAGTATTTACTAAAGCCTGTATTCTCTAAATGCTAGCTGCCCAGTAAACCTCCAGCCATGAATGCAAGAGGAAACACTCCAAACTAGAAAACAACCACACAGGCTTTGAGTCATAACCAGCCACAGCTAGCAAAACACTACTTTCAAAGCATGCACAAAGGAATCAAATTGCTGTTAACTAATCAATCATGGGTAGGATTTGACAGGCCTGGCTAATACAAGTTTTTTTTTGCTGTTGTTTTGTTTTGCTTTTCATTTGGATGTGATACTGTTGCAGTGAGACATTTACCATCATCGTAATTGTCAGTTCCTTCTGAAGTCTCTCTTCCTCCCTCATCCTCACCCCTCCCTCCCTCTCCCTGTCTCTCTCTGCCTGCTTAAATTCTGTCTGTGTGACTCTCTGTTTCTCTTATGTGTGATGATGTCACCAAACATCCTGCAAGTACCTCTTCAGTAATATGCGACTGATGTTTTTTGGCGATACCTTAGTGTACATGGTTGGTGTGAATGAAAAACGCCTCCTTGTGCTATGGTTGATGTAGATACTTAAGTATGTGTTTTGGGATGCCTTTTGTAGCATGATTGATGTTTGTGTAGAATACTTTCATATGTTATGGTTGATATTATGTAGGTACTTCACACTGATGATGTGTTGAATGCTTTGCTCCAGGGATGGATTTGGTGCATGGCATCTCTCAACAGCCATCTTTACACAGGATCATGGGATACCAAGATCAAAGTGTGGGACATGGCTGCAGGGCTTAGTGTGAGCGCCACCTACAAGTAAGTATGCACAGTAAACTGAAGATAGGATGCTGTTATGTGTGTGTTTAGTCCATGCTTGAGGTGTGGAAGGACCGTCAGACAACTGTTCTCTTCGGTCTCTCTCTCAAGATAATAGTCCATCTCCTGTTCCTTCCCCATACTCCAAAAAAAAAAAAGGCTGTATGATTCTGTAGGCTATGCTTGAGGTATACACTTAAGCAGCAGTCAAACTTACATCCGAACTTGCATGTCCATACACACACGCACGCACGCACAACACAAACACGCACATACAGCGAAAATGTACACATATCACTCAGGCTGTGATTGATGATATATACACTAAAGAAACAGAGTACTTAGAGTATCCACACATACAAACACACACACATGTACATAGAGAAGCAGGCACACACAGACATACTGTCATACTTACCACATTTATGCATGACTGTTTTATTAAGTCATACATCGATACATTAAAGCATATGATCCATTATGTACTGACAAATGTGACAAATAGGAAAAAGAAACATTGTACATGTAAATAGCAAAATCTGTGTTGGAAAAAGCGAAAAGGAGAATGAAAATTTGTAGGCTATAAAACAGTTGGACCCATGGTTCTTTTCCAGATGCAAATCTGCTGTCCTCAGTATTCATGTGGAGGACAATTTCATTGTGGCTGGAGGCTTTGACAAGAAAGTCTATTTCATTGACCCTCGCCAGGAGCGTGTAGCATCCACCAAGTGCTGGCATCGACAGCCTGTCCTATGTATTGCTGCTGATGACAACTTTGTCATCTCAGGAAGCGAGGACAAGACCTTCTCAGTGTATGATCGTCGAGCGGGTCTTGTGTTCAAATCAGCACAGGTTAGTGTAAATGGATAACTGTAGTTACCCTGCACTTTTTGCGTGGTTTTCCAAGCATGCCAGCGATGAAAGCTCATTTCTGTTTGATCCCTCTGTTGTGAGAACAACTCACTGTAAATGAAAGGCAGTCCTGTCAGCAAGTTTCTAGACAGACCTGAGATGTAAACTGCATTATTTCCAGTCCCTGGCCTTAAACTAGTCCTGTGATTGAAGAAAAAGCTAGCGCCAGGGCTCATTCCACCAAGGTACAGAATGGTACAACAGTGTGAGAAACTGATCTGTTACAGTGATTTCCTCCTCATAGTGAGGAAGGAATTATCATAGAGGACGGTGGTTAGTAGGAGTGCCAATGAATTCTTGAGGTCTGTCTAAAAAAAAAAGTTCTAATACCATAGTAACTTAAGTTCACCATTCGTTTCAGGTGGAGAACTATCCCTTGGACGTCAGTTATCATAGCAACCAGCTGTGGTTTGGGGACCGAAGGGGCCATCTTAATCTCATGGACACTACGCTAGGCAAGTTTGAACTGGTTGAGGTAAAAGAAAGCTGTTTCTTTCTCTTTGTTTTTATTCTCTTTTTCTCACACTTCTTCCATGACACAAATAAAAAACAAACCAGTTACAACATACTAACAAGCATCCTATCCTCAAGTATGATAAAGATACAGCCCACATCCAAGTGCACAGTATTTTCTATTTTTCTTATATTCTAGGAATGTTTTCTGTGAGCAGTTCCTTTCTTGTGCTGCTGCTTTCTTCGTTCATCAACAGAAACCAGGCTCAGACATATTTGTGCAGTTTGGTCATAACAGCATCTCTTCTCAGACAAAAATGGTTCTGAGAAGAGAGCAGACATGAAAAAAACTATTAGTGTTTTCAAATAAAGCCTTTACATGGTTGTGGGCAGAGTTACGACGTGGGCCACAAAGACAAAATGACAGGTGTGGTTCACACTGAGGGTGCCATCTACACATCATCCAATGACAAGACAATCAAGGTGCTGGAGCCCAGTGTTGACCCTCAGCCAATCACCACCTTGGAGAAACATGAGAGCGGAGTGGCTGGGGTAGGGTTGGGAAGTCTGTGTCTGAGATGATTTTTCAGAACAAAATGAAATGCAGATTGAAAAAAAAAAATGAAGAAGAAAAAAAAATGGGAAGGGAGATAAATGGAGGTGAGATTATTACCTTAAACAAGGACAAAAGGTTTTTGTTTGTGAAAGTCTGGTGTGGGGAAAGATGGTGAAAGATTGTGTGTGTGTGTGTGCATATGTGTGTGCTTTGTATACAAGTTTGAGTGGAAAATAGAAAAAGAGAGTGTGTGTGTATGTGTTTGTGCATGTATAAAAATTTTGTATTCAGTTGCTAAGCTGACAAAACCTGCTTTGATCCACTTTCATTGTGCGCAGTTGATAAACACTTTCATCACACTTAGTTGACAAAAATTTTGGATTGTTGTTTAAGAAAAAAAAAAACCTAAAACGAGGCTCTCTAGAACTCGAATCTCTGCCAAGTCAGAGCATATCTTTGATCTGCCATTTTGGTCAGTTCATGAGTGAAAACAAGATCACAACAGTTAGAATGTTCTGAAAAAGTTATTTCCTATGTATGTTTGCAAACATGAAATTCCAACATTTATATGACCAGAAACCTTTCATATTCCATGAAAATATATTACTTGGCAGACGGTTTTTTAATTCATGATAAAAGTTTGCCATTTTCATGTTTAGTGGAAAATTGATGATAATTATATGAATACTGCCATTTGATTCATATCGGCACCATGAAAACGCACCAAAATTTATGGACTAGTCTTAGAGTCTCATTCCATTTTTCTACCAAAATTCTTTAAAATCAGTTCAGTAGTTTTTGAACAATATTACATCTGCCATTTGATCCTGATGTGCCCTACAGATGCACTCCCAAATTGAGTGGGTTTGTCTTTGGACCGTATTTCATCTTTTAAGAAAGTTTGAATAATGCCCGTTAAGTAGTTGTGTAATCCTGCAGACAGGTAGAGGACATTGGTGAAGACAGCCACCTTGGGGAAGATACTTAATAACTGCCAGGCAGTGCTGATGGAAAGTTTTTGCTAATCTTAGATTTCATTGCAAAATTAAATTGCTTTTTATTTTTTCATTGTTTTTCTCATTCTCAAAAGATCTAAAATGAAGGGGAAAAATGAAAAAAAAGGGAGAGAAAAACACCCCAAGCTTTGGTTTGCTGCAGATACACAAATTCTAGTGAAAATACAATATTCTATGTGTACAGGCCATGTCTCTTTAATAAATGGGGCTGTATCAATTAACAACTTTCACCCGTATCTCAGAAAGGGGGTTGACCACACCTCCATCTCCACTTTCTACCCTTCGTCTTCTCCCTTTACTCAGGTATATTCATTTTTTTCTCCACTCGACAGGTTGGCAACTGAGGTGATGCTATAATCAATTACAATGATTACATCAGAAACGTAAAACGATTGATGAACAGTATTAGAGACTTGATTTCACATCCCTCTTTCCTTCATGCTGGTGCAGATTGCTTACCAGAACGGAGTCCTGGCATCAGCTGGTTGTGACATCACAGTGGGCATTTGGAGACCAAAGAACGACTGGGGATGGAGTGGCTGAGCAGCTGGTCATTCAACATTGAGAGTGACCTAAAGTGGCTCTGCCTTGTGTGTGGACTGTCTTCATGCAGACACTGGAGAAACTTCCTGCTTTGTGGGAAGGAAAGGGGTGAAAATCAGGAGAGCCTGCAGTGGTGCTGAAGTGATGCGTTGCAGCGGGTCATAAGATGATGATGTAGAGTGATGCACTGCCATGCAAAACCATACACGACAGACAGAGCAGTGCAGGGCAGTGCTGATGATCAAACAGTGTGGTACGCTGCAGTGTAGGACAAAACAAACCAGTGTAGTGCAGTCTTTGATGTGTGTGATGCATTGCATTGTAAGATCTTGCAAAAGCAGTGCAGTGCTGTGTTGATGATGATATTATGTCATTTTTTGTTATGAAGTGTAAGATCTGGCAAAGCAATGAAGACAGTGTTGATGATAGCAGAATGTTGCATTTCGTTGCATAGCAAGAAAAGGCAGAGCATTGCAATGCAGTGATGATGACATTACAGTGCTAGTGTTATGATTTGCTTGGGAATGTGAGAAGCAGCAAAACACCTTGAGGCATCGCAGTGCAACCTAAGACAAGGCAGAGCCAAGCAGTGCAGTACTGTTGACAGTACAGCCTGATGCACTGCTTGGGAATGGGAGAAAAGGCATAGCAGTATGATACATTGCAGTGCAGTGTAAGACGAGGCAACGCAGTTGGAATGCTATGTTGATGACAGTACATTGTGATCCATTGCAGTTCAGTGTAAGACTAGGCAAAGCTATGCAGTGTACAGAGGTGTTGTTATACTGCATTGCAGTACAAGACAAAAAACATCACAGCTACACTGTACAACACAAGACAGTACTATACATTACAGTACATGAACATCAAATTATGTTACAGAAAAAAATGTAATAAGCAGTATTTTAAACACACCACACAGAAAGTACAGCTGTATACATCTATGATGTATAACTTGTTTAAGCTTAATTTACTTCTCTGATATTATATAATTGTTTAAGCTTGATTTACTTCTCTGATAAAGCTTAACTTGTTATAGCCTATTCACTATCCGGGCACTGAACTGCCAGAGTGAATTATATTTGAGGTAAAGAATAATGGAAGGTGAAGAGACTGCCGGCCACACATATATGTATTACATGTTGTGCACAGTAAATGAGATACAGTAGTACTGAGGAACGAACCTCTGAAGGCCAACACTGCCCAGTCCTGACCAGTTTTTCCTGGAGCAGGACTGATCATGTGCAAAACCGGCTCAGACTTTCGTGAGGTGATAGCCCTGATATGGCTCCCTTGTGTGTTGGCTGGGCCATAGACAGCACCAATGAAAGCTGCAAATACATTGTCTGAAAGAAAATCACCATAACGGCTGTGAAAGAATTCTGTGATCTGTAAATCGGCAACCAAGTAATAACTGCTGATAGAACTGAAAAAGGTGATAGTGATCATTACCAACACATGAATGATTATGTTGTCAAACTCGTATTTGCATACTGATATCTACATATACAGGGCTTCCCATATAAGGGTTTTTGTTTGTGAAGGGTATCTCTACCTCTAAATTCCCCAGTTCTGAAGAATAAGGCCACCTGCATTGTTTCTGAGGGTAGAATCAATCGCTCTCTGAAATCTGTTGTAGAACAAGTTTGGTAGATGGGGAAAACAGTGGGGACAGGAGGAGGGAAGGCTGGCTGGAGGGAGCACACTGCCAGCAAAACCATCTGTACTGGGTGAAAGTTAATCAGGGGAAAGGTAGCCGACCAATATTTGCAAAACCACCTGTGATATTTCTTGTTTTGATTCAATACTCTGAAGTTTTCATGTTTAACTTCTTTTGACTTTGTCTCTTCTGAAAAAAAAAAAAACCCAAATTGTCAGAGCATACTTTTTTCCTGCTTTGTAAAGACATCCATGTGAGTATGAGGTTTAGATTGAGCCAGAGATTGTAACGTGTTGTCAAAGGCACCAGAAACAAACTTTCATTGCCTCCTGAAGCCTCCGCTCCCTCTTTCATGTTTCACTGAGATGGCATATCTCTCTTCTTATGTGGTTGCACTGTGCATTTACTGATTTCACCTCAGTTGCACACAACTTGGGAATCCCTTACATAATTGTCTGTCTACCAAAGTATCGATCTTTCTGTAAATAGAGATGGATACAAATATAATCATATATGTATACACGTGTGTGGATGTGGTTGTGTGTGTCTGTGTCTGTGTGGGTGTGCGCGTGCACACATAAATGCATGCGTGTGTTGAACAAGTGAATATAGTTGGTGAAAAACAAGTGCAGGCAAAGAATTCTCCTGTCATTAAGACCCTGACTTGGCAAAGACAAGGACTGTTGATGCATTTTCAGCATTCTTCTTTCCTTTCTGCATCCTCAAGCATAGACTCGCAGATTGCCATTTATTTTGTTTATATTTGTAGTAATTCATTGCATCTTATTTCTTTCCAGAACTTAGTCCTTATTTCCATGTTCTGCTCTTCACAAGCAGCTGTGGAAACATGGTGATAAGGATGTCATGGAGTATTCTGTGATGATACTTACCAAGGGTGGGCTTATACAACCAGGCTGGGGGGTTTCCTACTAGTCTAGCACAGAAGACAAAAGTCAACTCCAGATGGGTTTCTGTTCATGAGACAGAATTTGATGGATGCATTTGCTGGGTAAAAGCTTCAATAGCTGTACTTTAACACCCACCACCCATTTAAAGAACAAATTCTTTTCTAAACAAATCTTTGCCAAGTCATTCTACTGGTGGAAGTATTGTTTGTCTGTACATGTTCTTCTACGGTTTAGTTTCTCCATAGTATGAGGGCACCTTCCAGTAAAATGAGACCAGCTGACTTGCTTTTCATAAAAGGTTTGTTGCCAGCTGATACTATTTTCATTTTCAGAGCTCTCTCGTCCCCCTTCCATACCCCTTTTTCGTCCACTCTATCCACTGTAGAAAGCTGATATGGTACGCTTCTTTATGCACATGCCTGATGAGAGACCCTGGAAAATGACAGTTCCAAGAGCTGCATGACGCTTGTCATGTCTTCCTGTGACGCATTTCGTCTAGTGTGGGAAAAGAAAGCAGTCTGGTGAGTTGGGAGGATGTGGCAAAAGTTCAGTGTTTTCAGTTACAAGATACATTCTCATTTGTCCGTTTTCAGTTACAAGATACATTCTCATTTGTCCTGTAAACTTTTGAGCATGTGCATTGACGTGCAAAATTTTTATTTCTCTCATCCTCATGTTCAGTTGTGCCACTGTGTTGGCATTTTTACCTCAGACAGTACAGAATCCCTGTTGAACTTGCCCAATGAATATCTCTAAAGATGATGTAGAAAATTTCCTTTGTGACCTGCAAGGACTTGCAAAGTGAGGAGGCGTCCCACCTTTCAAGGTCCATGGTTTGTTAAAAGTTGTGACTTTCTTTTTGGCTCAGACATTTACACTCTTGATCAGCTGTAACAATCTCATCTAAATGTTTCTTGTCATAGTTCTTGTCAGCATCTAGTAAAGCCCTCCTGCAGTGTACCCTCCCTCTGTGCGGGATTCATCTGGATACAACCTTCCTGATGCCAAACTGAATTTCCAAGATCTTTGAAGCAGTTGACAAAGTAATGTCAATGCTTTGGCCAGTTTCTTCAATGCTACTTCTTGAGTCTGTTTCTAGTTCTACCCATGGTCTTCACAGTAACCACTAAGTTCCGGTCGCATCTTTTGCTTTTTTACCATTTTGCCCTGTTTGTCATCTGTGTTTGACTGTCCACTTGAGAAAAGCTGGACTCTCCTGAAAACGGTTGGTTAAGGAGGTGCAGATGTCTTATTTGATGCCCTCACCTTCACGTGTATCTCAGAGGCAGTTCTTGCCAAGATCCACTCAAATTCAGTTCTATAAACGTTCTTTATAGCCCAGCTGAACAGGAGGGACCAGAACAGGGCTGTCATTTCATCAAAGTCAGTTCCACATACAGTAAGTGGAACTCAAGCCTTTGCATAAAAAAAGTGTGGAAGTTACTTGTTTAGAAAGGCAATTTTTCTTTTCCTTTTCTTTCTCTCTCTCTCTTGTCCCCCCCCCCCCCCCCCTCTCTCTCTCTCTCTCTCTCATTTTTTTTTCCTCAAGTGTCTGTCAACTTCCCTTTAGAAAATGTCAGTTTAGAAAGAGGTGTGAAACCATGATGACTAAATTGGATCAAAATATGTCACACATTGAAGTTTTCTGTGATGTGTTGGCCTTTTTCTAAAAAACAAATTGTCTTCCAACTATACATACATAATCTCAGTCAGCTGGAAAGTATCTCAATTTACTGGAAGGTACCCTTTATGTATATGCGTTATACATCTATGTGTCAAGCTTTAAATGGTGAGGAAGAAAGGGTACATGGAAAATGAGGTGGGGTTTCTGATACTGCTTTGGTAATATTTAGACAGTTTGCTGTCTGTGTTAATCCTACCAAATTGCCATGTTGGCTGTTTTGAGTCACAAACCGACGAACACAAAAACTGCATTCAGATGGACATTTATCTAAAATTTTGTTGGGTTAAGTACAGTATGTTTGCTTTGAAATCTGCTGTTATTTAGTTTTGAATGGACTGTAAATGCTGACAGACTACCTTTCTTCTTCTTTTTTTTTTTGTTTTTATTATTATTTTCTGCTGCTTAATTTGGAGATAAGTTGATTTTGCAGCATTTTATTTATTCACTTTCAAGTGGTAGTATTTCCCCAAAGTTTTGGAGTATGGCTGCCTTTAATGGTGGGATAAAAGAAAAAAAAAAAAAAAGTTATACACACAACTCTCCACACCTTTTGTAGGGCAGATGGGATTAATCCTTCTGTACAGGAAGCGTCCGCAGGAGTATCAACCTGCGTACGCAGAAAGAACAGAAAGAAAACTGGTGGTGTGTTATGGGTGTGTGTGTGTGTGTGTGTGTGTGTGTGTGTGGTGAAGGGTGGAAGGGTGGGGTGCAGTGGTGACAGGGTCAGAAAAGGGGGTGGGTGCAGACCAGTCTACAGTGTTACGGTAGTTGAAGTTGTTAACATGGAAGCTTTGATTGTACTAAAGTGTACCTTATATGTGTACATATGTGTATGTCTACATTTGTGTATGGTAACACATGTATGTATAAACATGTAATATGTATATATGGATATGAATGTAGATAAGTGTGGTTGTATACATGAATGTAGGTAAGTGTGGTTGCATGCAGTTTATTGTGTATAGGGAACAGTCATCTGTAAATGCTTTTATTGTGATTGTGTATGCTTAGCTAAATATGCAGCAGGTTCAGCCTTTTCTCTTTGATTCAAATGTGAATATTTCCTAGCTGTTTGAATCCACAAGAGCTTAGCAGTCATAAAGTAGTAATACTATGAATAGTGAGCTGTGTGTGTGTATGTGTGTATGTGTGTGTGTGTGTGTGTGTGTGTGTGTACACATACAGTTAAATTGAAACAGTTGTGTTTTTTCTTTATCTCTTTGTATTTGTTTTTGCAAATACTTATGTATAAAAAATGGCTTGACAAAGTGATGATAGCATATCTCAGTCAGCATCAACATATCTTTTACAGGAAAGGATGTGTCGATTTTTTTTTTTTTTAACCCATGTTGAAATAAATCTTAAATAAATGTCAGCGAACCGCCCAGAGAAACGTGGGACAAACGAGTCACAAGACAAACCACAACGCGTTTCAACCTCTTAGGTCTTCTTCAGGTGCAACAAAAACATGAAACAAATAACGAAAATGCACTTAGCTTTGATCGCTTCTGTGTTCAGCGCAAGAAAGAAGGCGTTGAATTCAACGCCTTCTTTCTTGCGCTGAACACAGAAGCGATCAAAGCTAAGTGCATTTTCGTTATTTGTTTCATGTTTGTTGCACCTGAAGAAGACCTAAGAGGTTGAAACGCGTTGTGGTTTGTCTTGTGACTCGTTTGTCCACGTTTCTCTGGGCGGTTCGCTGACATTTATTTAAGATTTGTTTAAATTTCCGCCTGCAGTCGTTTTTTTGCAACTAGATCCATGTTGAAATGTTTAGTTTTGATACTTAGTTTTGTCTCCACTCACATGTATGAAAAAAAAAAAAGAAACATTTTGTGGAGAACAGTCTTCAGGCTAGTGTGAATGCAAGGAAGCAGGCTCTGTTATTGCTGTCGTTGTTGTTAATGCATCCTCTTAAAAACAAACAAACCAATAATGATAATGTTTTCCACCATTAGGAAAAAAAGGGGATATGAAAACAAGATGAAAAACAAGTTTTTGCATTTATATATCTATTTGGGAACAATTGCATTCTCATTTTTTTTGAGTTTTTGTATGCAAGTGTAAATCAACGTGGCATTAAGGGCTAGCCCCCACCCTCTCCATTCTGGTCTGCTGGTCCTCATACCTCCCATCCCCTCTACCCTCGTCCTAGTCTTTTTTTTTTTTCTTTAGGCAGATGGTTTACCTGAGAAAGGAAAGTCAGAGAATTAGAATCCCTCATTTTCTCAACTCTCTATGTTCTTTTTTTTTTTTTGTTTGTGTGTCTCATAGGCAAACTAACTGCCTGAAGGCAAAAATCAAGTTACTTGACAGGTATTGATATGAACTTGAACATACACACTTTTTTTGTGTTGATTATTGTTGGAGGGTTATTGAGTGAAACCTATGTGCTTCATTAAATTTTTTTATGATGAAGCATGCTGTGTGCGTACCACTGTGTGTATATGTGTGTGTGTGTGTGTGTGTGTGTGTGTGTGAGAGAGAGAGAGAGTGTGTGTATGTGTGTGTACATGCTTGTGAAAGGCTCCCCATATAGTACATTAAAATTTTATTAGTCATACATACAATGGAATTATTTTAAAAGTTCAGACTGGGGGTAGAAACTTGCATCAAAATATTTACCAGTAAGTACGCCAGTATGTCACTTCAGCGCCAAAGTGCGTATTTTGACTGGCTGATGTGAGAGCTTGAAAGAAACTTGACTAAAGTTGGCAATGTTCCATTTAAAATGCAGCTCCCTCAGTAGAATACATCAAACTGTATT
>JADBJO010000128.1:107500-112500 GCA_016801955.1 Conus betulinus | reverse complement strand
TCATCATCTGATGATAACACGCCAGCGACATTTTGTCTTTTCGCTATATCTAACTGGAAAAAAAATGAACAATTTGTCCGCACTTCATTATAAGCAGTACAGTGAACAGAAAGTGTTCTTCGTCATCAATAATGTGCCTACATGCAGGACAAGGAGATTCTGTGGATGTTTCACATTTCAAACCCATCTTTTGTTCGCATTAAAACCTAAAGTTCTCAACCTAAATCTTGCGTAATTTATTCTGTGCCATTTATCTGTTATGACATTGAGAAACTTTTCAGAATGGAACACATTCTTAAATGAGAAAAAACAGCGCGATATTTTTCTTTTTACTTTCCATATCTGAGTGCCAATTCTGTTTAAAAAAGAACAAATAAGCCTGTCTTTAAATTCCGCAATGAACTGTTGCTCATTTCCTACTTCCTGGGTCATCCACACTATTCCAAAAAAAACCCTGTTCTGAAAGGACTTTCTTTTACTTTATAAGCCCCAGTTTTCTTTACCTTTTTCCATTTCTAGAAGCATCATATCATAGGCTTGCCTGCTCAAACGGGACTGGGGGGTAGCTTCAAGATCTTCAACCAGTACTTAATACATTTCACAAATGTACTTATATACAAAGGGTATCTGCCCATTTCTCCATATAAAACGGTGTTGGATGAATGAATAGGTACTTGAAGGAAACGCTTCATAGTGGAGGAAAACCTGTGGGAGAAAAAGAGAAAAGATGGGCAAATTCGAGCTGGCACCTTCCGACCACTTGGGACATCAAGGAGCAGGCAAATGCTAGCGAATCAAACAGGTAGGCTCATCACTGGTCAGCAGTCCTGAATCCGGCAGATCTGATTGTTAACATTCACTTGCCTTTAACCATGATTTTTTCGTGACGTGTGTGTGTGTGTGTGGTGTGTGTGTGTGTGTGTGTGTGTTGTTGTGGTTGTTGTTGTTGTTGTGGTGTTGGTGGTGGTGGTGGTGGTGGTTTTGCTTTGTTTTACGTCTTTCCACATTACGTGATATTGGACGAAAAAAAAAAAAAAAAAAAAAAAAAAAAAAAATCGGGGCCGGAAAAAAAAAGGTTAACACAACGAGTCAAAAGAACTTATCCACACCTATACTAAATCAGAGATTAAAAACACAAAACAAAACAAAACAAAACCCGCCGAAACATTAACTCTTCTGTCTCATCTCACCACTGACTATAATAAGTATTTGCCACTGGACTTTACGCTAAGTGTAAAAAGAAAAGATACGTTTCACTTGCTGACAGGAAAACATATTGAATAGGCTATACAGACGTATTTGGAATGAATTTTTTTTTCATTAAGTTACACAAAAGAACAACGTATATTTTATGACCACATACATACTTTTGATATTTTTTTAAAACAGTCCAGTTTCCATCTACAGATCAATGAACTTATCTGTTGTCTACGATAAATGTTTTGATCGTACTTACTTAGCTTTTCATGAATATTTCTCATTTCATCGTGTAAACCAAAACACCCAATTTCTCTTTCTATCAAATGAAAATTAGAAAATTGTAGTTTTTCAGCCAAAGTATAGCACTCTTGCATTGACATAGAGAAGTTCAAAAAAATGCGAATCTGAGGATCGTTTTGTGTGTGTGTGTGTGTGTGTGTGTGTGTGTGTGTGTGGTGTGTGTGTGTGTGTGTGCGCGCGCGCGCGCGCGCGCGCATACGTGCGTGCGTGCCTTTCCCATCAACGGCCAGTAAGTGAATTTTAGTTAGAAAACACCCTTAACGATCTGTGAATACCAAACTAAGCACATAGGTTTGACCGTTTGAACTAAATTGGTCGTCATCTTTGACGGAAAGCTCTCTTTCGAAAAGGAGTTATCTAGTGAGGTTTGAAGAAACTCTTAATGTGCTGAAAGCTATCTGTGTATCGAGGTCTGGCAGCCATTAGATTGGCCGACAGCATGAACGGTCGTCGGTGATCACACTGTCCAAGATAGGTAACCTCAGAAGTGCCTCACGATCAGCCTCATCAGCCACTCTGATGAGGATAATGTAACACTCTCTGACTGTCATTTGAGATGAGGAATAGATTATTACATTAGTCTGAAATACACGAATTCCTGCCTGTCATTAACTCCGTTGATTTTGGCACTTTATGACGAAGAAAAATGGTCTTTAGAAGCAGTGTAATATGAAATCCTCACGGTGCTGTGAACTCTATGTCAGCGTCAAAGTTAAATGAAAAAAAAAAAAAAAACAAAAAACAACCCCAACCCCCCAAAAAAACAACAACAACCAACCAACAACAATAACAAATCAACAAACTAACAACAACAATAACAAATCCAGCAGCAACAATAATAACAACAACAATGAAAACAAACAACAACAACCAATCAACCGAACGAAAAAAGAAAATTTTGATTCGGAATTTCTTTACAGTGTGGAGGGAAAAAATATATAAAACACAAATAACACCGAAGGGTACTCTGCTCTCTTATAGGTCCTCCACAAGGGAGGTAAGCCTATAGTATATGTGACTGAACCAAAGCGAAGGAAGTCTGTTTCGTCCTAAGAAAGACTCTTCAGGCTCGCAAACCATAGTCGCCAGCTACAGGAAGAAGCTGCAACTCGTGCAAGAAAACTGCCCACCGAAACTGGGGGACAACAAGTCAAGTTTCCCAACTAGCTACAGTCGTCGAGTCTGGCAGTGGTGCTAGTAGTAGTAGTAGTAGTAGTAGTAGTAGTAGTAGTAGTAGTAGTAGTAGTAGTAGCAGCAGCAGTAGTAGTAGCAGCATTAGTAGTAGTAGTAGTAGTAGCAGCAGCAGCAGAAGCAGCAGCAGCAGAAGCACAGCAGCAACAGCAGAAGTAGTGTGGGGGTGGTGGTGGTGGTGTGTGCGCGCACGCGCATGTGTGTGGCCTATATGTGAGTGTAAGCGTGCATGCGCATGTGTGTGTGTGTGTGTGTGTGTGTGTGTGTGTGTGTGTGTGTGTTGTGTGTGTGTGTGTGTGATAGTGGTGGGAGGGGTAGGGGAGAATCTCAGATAATTTAGCAAAATTTTGGAGAAATTGATCCCCCCCCCCCCTCTCTCTCTCTCTCTCTCTCTCTCTCTCTCTCTCTCTCTCTCTCTCCAAACAACCTACACATATTTCACTAAAAGACCCCCCCACCCCCACCCCCCTTCACTCCAATCCCGCACCTGCCAGACACACACACACAAAAGAAGCTGTTCATAACACAATGAAACAGTATCGTTTCACGAGCTGGGAGTTAAGACCTGACCCTTCTCGCTATTGTGCCAGAGCCACGCGATGTTCCAACGGTTCCTAGGCGCCAGGCACGACCAGCGGATCACGCTAGACAGCCGCGAAACTCCCCGGTGGATCCACACACACAGTTACCCTGTAGGCCTACCCCTCTTGAGGCGCGATGGCCACCCAGATAAAGCACGGCTGGAGGCAGCCACGTTCTGACTTCACTCGTGTTGGTCGTGACGTCGACGTCGACGTCAGCCGGCCAGCCGCTGACGCAGCTTTCGACATCACGGATAAGACGTCACTGTGGATGAACGTGCGCAAACTCGTCACTCACAACGGGCAAGGCAGATATGTACGTAGAGAGATGTTTTTTTTTCCATGCGTTTGTATGTTTTGTTGTGGGTGGCGTCGTGTCAGTGCTGTGCTCGTGTGTCGGTTGTTGAAGTCTGTTATGCAAGCTGGAGTGTGTTGTGGGTTGATTTTAGTCACCAAAGCAGACAGACATTACAATCTCTCTCTCTCTCTCTCTCTCTCTCTCTCTCTCTCCTCTCTCTCTCTCTCTCTCTCTCTCTCTCTCTGTCTGTGCGTGAGTGAGTGCGTGATTGTGCGCGCGCACATTGTGTTTGTGTGTGTGTGTTTGTGTGTGTGTGTGCGTATGTGTGTGTGGTGTGTGGTGTGTGTGTGTGTGTGTGTGTGTGTGTTTCACACCAACTGAACAACGGGTAAAACCACATCTACTCTTTGATGATTTTTTGATTATGTTCTCTGTCTGATTGTCTGTCTGTCTGTCTGTCTGTTAACAGTGAAAGGAGACGAGAGAGAGAGAGAGAGAGAGAGAGAGAGAGAGAGAGAGAGAGAGAGTACCCTCAGCTGGCTGCAACAGGGTGCCACTGGATTCTGTTTTTTTAATACCTCGGTGATAAGAATACCATAAAATCATATGTGGTGTATCTTCTTTTGATGCCAAGGAAGGAACGCCATTAGAATCAGCCGTGTCCTGCTGATGAGTCCTAATCAGTGGACGAAAGGCCTATAGGTAGCCGATACAACCGTTTCTGTTTTCAATGTTCCCATGTGTTGTTAACGAAGAATTTGTCTTTTCATATGCTGAAGCCCTCTTTTCACTCTCATTCTCGTTCCTAGACAGCCGCCCCCCCCCCCCCCCCCCCCCCCCCCCCCACACACACACACACACACACACACACACACACACACACACACATCTTTCCCCTTCCACTTCTGTTTCTAAGGCTACGTCCGCCGTGGGAAATGGTGCCCGCTGACATCGATGGGAAAAGATGATTTGGGATTTGTGTACCAGGGGCCGGGGGTGACTGGACAAGCCAATGCGGGTAACGAAGGGCTTCCCACAGGTGGATCATGTGAGCTAAGCAGAAACCTTGCTAGCTGGTCGCTCGTTTTCTTTGAAGACGTTTGGTTTTGGAGTCCGACGTATCAACAGTAATACCGCAAGAATGGAGTAGAGTATCGAAAGTAAATGGTCACTCGCTCACTTGCTCATTAAACTGTATTCATTAACCTATATCCCCCTTGATTGTATATGCTTCAGTTAAATGTTCTTTGGAAGATACCGTTGTACCATGTCCGATCAACAGGGTAGTTACTATTACTGCTTGTGACGCGGTAAACACGCACAGCCATAGGCATATGTCTAGACATACATAGTACACCGGTGTGCTTTGCAGACATACTCTCTCATTTCTACACACACACACACACACACACACACACACACACACACAC
>JADBJO010000128.1:100000-102500 GCA_016801955.1 Conus betulinus | reverse complement strand
CGCGATAAAGAGTTTAAGCGCGCAGTGTTGGGACTTCGCTATTGAAACGCAAACGCTGTGTATTTGAAGATTGTAACACAATATTAAATAACATCGATTGAGATAGTGGATATCTGCCCGACAAGGTTTAAGTTTCCCTTGCTGCGCGCGCGCGCGCGCGCGTGTGTGTGTGTGGGTGTGTGTAGTGTGAACAAAGTGGAAGGGGAAGGGGACAAGGCTAATAAGAGACAGGTTTTGACAGAGTGGATGAACGTACCTTTACAGCGGATAATATATGAGTGACACTTGATCTCGTGGAACATAAACATACACAGTCCCAGAACTGCGCACCGGTGTACAGTTCAAAAATACTACTGGCAGCCTTACCCTGTCGCCTGGCAGCCTTACCCTTACCTCTCAGGCCACACCATCCCTTTCCCCTCCTTCTGCCTTCTTCGTCCCGTTCCTGGTTACCAAATTACCTCCCCCCCCCTCGACCAGCCACCCCTCTCTTGACCCAGACCCCCCCCACCCACCATTTCCCTTTGCTTCGTCGCCTCCACCGCTTCCCCCCCCAACCACCCCCCCCCCTCTTCGAAGCCTCCCCCCCGTCCCCCCCACCCCAACCCCCCACTGACCCACCCCCCCCCCACCCCCCATCCACCTTTGCCCCCCCGTCCCCCCCACCCCACCCCCCTGCCCCCCCCCCCCCCCCCACTGCGCCCCCCCCCCCCCCCCCCACCCCCCCCCAGCCCCTTTTTCCTTCTTCTCTTCTTCTTCTCTCTTGCTCCATTCTTTCCTGCTGCGTTTGGTCTAATCGATATCCGGGGGTCATCCCTGGGTCTACGGACTGTCACGTTCAAGCTTTCTCCCTCTCTCATCAGCCTACCTCATCTGGGGCGTCTTCCGATCGGTTTACTCTTACAGAGCACGCGATGAGTCTCTCTTCTCTCCCCAAAAATCCCTTTTCGGCACCTTCTCTTTACACGCGTTACCATAGCTCAATATCAAACAAACAAAGAAACAAATAAAACAAGAAGGAGAACAAGGAGGAAAAAAAGATAGAAAGAAAAACAGCGGTTCATCCGAGTGTCTGAACATGCAAACAACAAGCAAGAAGAACAACAACAACAATAAAAGAAGAACTAGAAGAAAAGAGAAAGAAAGAAAGAAAACAGCGATGTATCCCAGTATCTGAACAAACAAGCAAACAGACAGCAGAAGAAGAAGAAAAGAAGGAAGAAAGAAAAAAAAAAGAAAGAAAGAAAGAAAGAAGGAAACTACAAACAAAGAAAAGAAGGAAAGAAAGAAAGAAAGAAAAAAAAAAAAACGGTGCATCCGAGTGTCTGGATGTCAGAAGGCTACCCATCGGAGGAATCTTTGCAGAACTGCCGGCCGAGTCATTTTGATAAAGCTCAATACCGCTTGTGTCCTGGTTCACACTGCTCTAAGACATACCATCCGCCAAGCCCCTAACTGATGACAGCTACCGCTTCGAGTCATGGCATCCAATGAACAGCTGGTGTGCTCTCTGAAGCGGAGATCGTCACCAAGTCCTCGGAACGACAGCCTCCACCCCATCCCCATCCAACCCCCACGCTCCTCCCTTCTTCCCATGGAGGCAACAACACAAACTCTAGCATTCAAGCGGAAAGAAAACTTTATCTCGGGAGCAAGGTACACAGCCATTTTGTTTGTTGGTTTGTTCATGTCATGAAGACATGGAGAATCACAGAATTTATGACAGATGATACGATAAGAGTCCTACTGTATATTCTATGCGTGAGGAGGAGGATTGGGGTTGGAAATTACTGGAAGGACCTCTACGCCGTCTTTTACGATGATGAGCAATTTCAACTGGATGTTGAATGACTGGGCCGTACTCTGCACTCTGTACGAAAATGTATGCTGGTGCCAGCCAGGCCCGCGACATGCTGGCGCCTGCGTTGTTCGTCAGGACATTTTGAACAGCACTTAGAGATGCACCCACGAAATGTATGCGACTCGACTCTTACACTTGATCACAATCTTCCCACCACGTCCTGAACACATTCAATTTTAGTTTGAAGCCAGAATTCGCTGAAACATTCCATTGCAAAAGTTCGATTTTTTTTTTCCTTTGGAGGGGGGGGGGGGGGGGGGGGGGGGGGGGGGTAGGGGGGTAGGTGTGGAGAAGGGGAGAGGGGGGGGGGGGGGGGGGGGGCATTTTTTTCACCCTTACGAAAAAAGCTAATTCTTCACGATACACTGGACAACCTATGACAATCCAACTCAATTCAAAAGTACTCTCTCTCTCTCTCTCTCTCTCTCTCTCCCCAAAAATCCAACCACCATCCGATCCACCACCACCACTCAGACGCCCCCCCCCCCCCCTCACCTCTCCGGCTTGGTCCCCACCTCTCCCCCATTCATCCCCCCCCCCCCCCCCCCCCTCCAATCTGCACTTCTTCCTCACTCATGCTGGTTGTCATCACAAACCATGGGTCGAGAGGACCTTCAGAGGGTTATATACGACATACCA
>JADBJO010000128.1:77500-92500 GCA_016801955.1 Conus betulinus | reverse complement strand
TGTTCAGCTAATAATTCACTGAGGGTCTGCAGTATAACGCAGCAACAGAATGATTTGTATGCTTGAAAACTGTATGTTCAAATATGATTCCTACAGTAGGACGGAGGACGGAGAAGCTGGTCCACATGAATATCTCTGAACGATTATGTTTTTACTTGGATGCCTTTTTTTCTGTGTGGTTTTCTACTTTTAGTCTTTCTTTCTTTTCTTCCTCTTTAGTATAACTCTTTCAGTGCGTACATACGTTTCCTTATGTCAGGCATACTAATTCTATCATACATAACAGTTGTTACAAATGCTCTTGCACTAATCTTGTCTGATTTCCCGTTCTATACAGATCTAAAGCACACATTTCATGATTTTCGAATGAATTATATCTTGAGGTGTATAACTTTAGATACATGAAGGATTTTAAAAACAGTAACTCTTCCAGCTGGTATAATGGTATTTTCTGTCCGTATTTTGAATAACACTCTGACCTTTGAGAATCTATCACTATAATATACAGTGCCACATTCCCTTTAGGTCCCTGGTAAAGCAAGCTACATTTAGATGGATTCCATATCATTCTTACATTTAGGCAATATGTTTTCTTTGATTTATTTTACTCCCTAACGTACGTTTTCTGGCTTGTGTTCTGTCATTATTTATGAATAAACCTGAAACATGGTCAAAGTTATGAAGAATATGAAAGAGCGCGCATATCTTATTTTGTTTCCTATATTTACTAGTCCTGTGTCGTCAGCAAATTGAGTTATCTTATGCTCGCGTGCATCATTTATCTCGATTCCTTCTGTCAATGTATCTTCCCTAACCATTAAAGCTAAAATTTGGGCACAAAAGATAGACAAATAGGAGGACAAAGAGTTTTCTCTGTCTACCCCCCCTGCATTTCTATCTGAAACTACCAAGCTGACTGACCATTCACAATACTTGCTGATTTAATATCTTGATCAAATTTCTCTATCTAATGACATATACTTTTGCCAAAGCAAAAGGCTTTCAAAATGTTAGACATAAAACTATTCAAGAGTGTCAACTGCCTTTTCAAAATCTATGTAAAGGGACAACTAGAATGTCTATTTGCTTTACAGTAGTTGAAGTGCTGAGAGCTTCAGTCGTTCCGCTTGATTTTGGCACCCGCTAAAACACACGTTATTTTTTCAAATGTATTTTTCTGTTGTTGATGTTTATGGTGGATTGGACAGGATCCACTCTGGGCAGTGTTTATACAGTCACATTATCCAGTCACTAGTTTGCAACTGAAGTTTCTAGAACAAAGACAAGTACAAATATGTCACACATGGGAGAAAAAAAAAGAACGACAATAACTAAACAGAGAGAGAGAGAGAGAGAGAGAGAGAGAGAGAGAGAGAGAGAGAGAGAGAGAGAGAGAGAGAGATTATTTGCACTTGGATTCCTTGGGAAACTGTATATCTACACACACATATCTACACACACACACACACGCACGCGCACGCGCGCGCGCGCGCGCGCGCGCTGCCCTTTCCCGGTATCACGCCATTGCCACTCCCCTCCGCTTCCCGCCCCCCTCTCTGCCAACGGCTAACGGAGTCGAACTCTCCTCCAAAGCGTAGGAGGACAAACCTCATAGAACGTAACGGCCCACTTCCACATGGCGTTTGAATTAATATTGAGTAGCAAGGCTAACAATTGCAGAAACTTGGGGCCACTTGGCCTTGCTAGCGTCAGAAAGCACCAACCGCGGAGCCCCCGCGCCACTGAGAGCAAGAACAATAACACAGCAAAACAGGGAACTTTTAAGCCTCATTACCTCCCCGAGGGAAAATGGTGGCTTTAGCCGTGAGGAGTTTTTTTTTTTTCCTGTCCTTTTTTTTTCCCTCTCTTTTTTTTCTTTCCTTCTTTCTTTCTTTCCTTTTTTTTTTTTTCAGCCGAGACTTTTCCCCTGGCACTGTTGACATAACGGAATCGATACACAGCTGACTCAATCGCAAAGCATTGAAATGCACAACGCTTGCCGTTTGCAAGGGGTAAAATACTTTCAACTACGCGAACATGCAGAGAGGAGAAGTGGTCTCAGAGAGCATGTGTCTGTGTGTGCGAGCGCGCGCGCGCGCGCGCGCGCGCGCGCGTGTGTGTGAGAGTGAGAGAGGGAGAGAGGAGAGAGAGAGAGAGAGAGAGAGAGAGAGAGAGAGACGAGAGAGAGAGAGAGAGGAGAGAGAGAGAGAGAGAGAGAGAGAGAGAGACAGACAGACAGACAGACAGGCAAACAGACAGACAGAGACAGAGAGAGGGAGGAAGGGAACCATGCCATGTACACACGCACGCACGTACACACGTAGGCACGCGCGCGCGCGCCTACGCACGCACGTACGCACGTACGCACGTGCGTGCGTCGCGCGCACACACACACACACACACACACATGGGATACACATGCGCGCGCGCACGTTTAGAGTGACTGTATAAACACTGCCCAGAGTGGATCCTGTCCAATCCACTATAAACATCAACCACAGAAAAATAAATGTGAAAAATAATTATTTTTGTACCTTAACTGATATTACTCCTATACTGATGATCACCCCGTGCAACCTCACCGCCGCCGTCACCTCACCTCCCCCCTTCGCTCATGCACATATAGAGCCACCGACCCGTTCGTTTCCAACAGAACTTTGAGTGCCAAGCCTCTCAGGTGGGATGACAAACTGATCGACTGACACATCAGTTCACTCGCTTGCTTCTAAGACGTTGTTGTAGATCGTCCTTTCAGTTTCAAAACTTAACTGATCTGGGGGAGATTATGGAAAGTTTAAACCCTTTCGTTTCGGGTTTCCATGGTCGTCCCAGTTTCAAAAAAAAGTTTGACAAGATAACATTATCTCTCTGTCTGTCTCTGCTTCTACGCACGCGCGCGCGCGCGCGCGCGCGCGCGTGTGTGTGTGTGTGTGTGAGCGCGCGCGTGTGTGCACGTGTATGCACGCGCGCGCGTGTGTGTTGTGTGTGTGTGTGTGTGTGTGGTGTGTGTGTGTGTGTGTGTGTGTGTGCGCGTGCGCGCGCGCGCGCGCGCGCGCGCAGGCGCGTGCCCGTCCATCTCTCTCTCCATCTCCCCCCTCCCCCGTGTGTGTGTGTGTGTGTGTGTGTGTGTGTGTGTGTGTGTGTGTGTGTGTGCGCGCGTGCGCGCGCGCGCGCGCGTCTTTTTCTCTCTCCCTCTCGTACAGACACACACGCACACGCGCACACACACACACACACACACACACACGCATGCTCACACATACATACATATATATAACATATGAACATATGCGTGTGCGTTTGTTTCTCTCTCTCTCTCTCTCTCTCTCTCTCTCTCTCTCTCTCTCAGAAGCGAAACAGATCAGGAGCAAAAAAACTATCAGATGTTGTGAATTGTACTCATGGAGTAGAACAAGGGGATGTGTGTAGCCCTGTTCTGTTTTCACACTGTTTATCAATGAACTTGCGTTAGAATTATTCAAAATGGTCGTCATGGTCTGACTTTTGATTGGATTTGATTATTCATATTATTTGCTGATGATATCATATTGCTTTCTGTACCTGTGGTTGGATCACAGAGACAATTAAAAAGCTTATATGTGGCTGCTTCCAGCCTGGAGTTGACCGTGAATATGGCCAAAACTAGCATTATTGTTTTTTTCCTAAGGGTGGTTTTCTCGTACAGAATGAGAAAGGGTAGTATCATGGTAGTGAGAAAATAGAAGTTTTTCAACGCATGTAAATATCTTGGAATCTAATTTTTAGCTGGGACTTAGTTTTGAACGTGCATGTCAAGATTTAGGTAGCAAAGCAAAGAAAACAGCTATAATTATCCTTTGTACATTGTACAACTGGATGGCTGTTCTTTTAGTCTGTATAATACATTATTTGGTTCTCAGGTTCAGCCAATAATGCAACATGGTGTTGAAATTTGGGGTTTTGAAAAAGGGTCTAGTATTGAGAGGGTACGTTTAGTTGGTATGAAATGGTTGGTAAATGTTGACATTCAACCCCCTAATGAACTTGTATGGTGAGCTCGGGCGGTACCCAATTTGTATAAATTCGCACGTTAACTGTATAATATACTGGCTGAATTTAACTCGACTGGACAGAAGCAGGTTGCATTAAAAGCATATAAATCACTGTTCAATTCCGACAATGATGGTAAGAAAACCTGGGCTACAAATAGTCGTCAGGTTTTTGAATTCGCATGGGTTTGCTTTTGTATAGGACAATCAAGGTGTACAATGTATCCCAGCATTTCTTAAATGTTTCAAACAAAGACTGATTAATTGGAAATGGCAGGACTGGCGTAGCCACCTGTATGATAGTGATAGATTTGCACAGTATAGACTTCTTAAAATATCGTAGGCCTATATGAAAGAAAATTTACGTTGATATGAAAATGAACCGACGCATAAGAAGCGCTTTAACTAAATTTAGATTTGGTATTTCTAACATTGCTTGTCACCGCTTTAGGTATAGTCTCAAGATGGAAAATGAGTTGGTTTATCCACTGTGTCATCTGGCTAAAGAAGATGAAATTCGTTGCTTGTTTTGTTGTTCATTCCTAAAGGGTATTAGAAAAAGTCTTGTTAAACCAAAATATTACAACAGTCCTTGTAATTTTAATGGACTCTGCTCTTGTCATCCAGAAATGAAAATACTGTTTCCAGTCTAGTACAATATTCATATAACACGCAGAAAATACTAGATACTGTGACATCTTTGCACGTATTTATATAATGCACATAGTATTGTGCCAGTTGTTTTTTCTAAACATGATATTCGTTTTCTTTAATGTGGATGTTATTGTGTTACCAGCTGCATGATGTAGGCCCTTGGTAATATGTTTTCTGTATGTGTCCCCCTTCCCCTTCAGACATTGGCCTTGGCCTAAACTGAATTAACATCGCGCATTCGCATTCGCACTCTCTCTGTCTCTCTCCTCTCTCAGTCTCTCTCCTCCCTCTCTCTCTCTCTCTCTGTCTCTCTCTCTCTCTCTCTCTCTCTCGTGTGTGGTCTGTCTCTCTGCCTCTCTCTGTCTCTCTCTGTCTCTCTCTCTCTCTGTCTCTCTCTCTCTGTCTCTCTTGTGTGTCTCTGTGTCTGTGTGTGTGTGTGTGTGTGTGTGTGTGCGCGCGCGCGCGCACGCGCGTATCCCCCCCCTCATTTTTTTCTCTCTCCAAAAATAAATGTATGAAGAAAAGGAAAAGGTAGTGACACATCCACGTAAGGGCATGGACGGATACATTTTGCCAACTCTCTACCAACTGTGTTTCCATTTTCGCCCAAATCTCCACCCGTCGCAATAATCTCCACCCGGCGCAATAGTCGGGGTGCTTTTCCTGTGTCCCACCCTATAGGCATATTGCCAGGAAATCCATGACGCTTATACCCACCACCCTGGTCACTGACTGCGTGTTTAGCAATAATTGATGAACAAATCGGAAGAGACCGCTTGTGCGCGATGAACGAAACGAAACAAAAGTTAGCCTATAGTCTGCACAAAATTAATTAGAAAAAAAAAAAAACTCGCATGTGTGACAACAGAATCAGATTTTTAAACTCTCGTTATTTGTCTGTTTCATTTATTTGTTTAATTACTTATTTTGGGGCAGCGTCTCTCTCTGAGCTCTCACAGAGGCAATGCTCCCACGTCGTTCATTCCAGTTCCTTCAAAACAGCTCCGTCAACACCCGTACTCTCGCGGCCCTAACGCCACAGGGAAGTATCAGTATTACGTGTCATGATTAACCCGCCGCAGGAGACACTATACTGACGCTCCACGAGTTGGGCCATGTTCAGCGGTCTCTGTTCTGATCCGCGTGTACAGGACACCAACACACAACACACACACACACACACACACACACACACACACACACACACACACACACACACACACATTCTTTTTTGATGGAATTTAAACCTACGACTTCCATCATAACGGATCATAATGTTCTGTTAACCACTGCGCCACGACGTCCAGTAATCATCAGTACGGTCCTCACTAATCCGCAACAGCGACCGTCAGTTTGAGTTTCCTTTGAAATCGCTCAGCTGTAAACGTAGCGCTTTTTTTTTTTTTTTTTTTTTTTTTTTCGCTTATGAATATTGAACAAGTAGAATTTCTTCACATGCAAGACTGAATGAGCACTATATAGATCATCTGCAAGGATTGAAACGGAGTCATTTGAGTACGGTGCAAGGGTTATCAAATAAGTAAAAACATTTCGATGCAAATTAGGCGCACACAATGTTTCTCCTTAAAAGATGATAAAGAGAGAGAGAGAGAGAGAGAGAGAGAGAGAGAGAGAGAGAGAAAGTGAGTGAGAGAGAGAGAGAGAATGTGTGAGTGTGTGTGTGTCTCTCTCTCTCTCTCTCTCTGCTCAGTTGCTCCCCTTAATGAGGGGTAATGGCCAATACATGAATAAAACATCTGAATCTGAATCTGAATCTCTCTCTCTCTCTCTCTCTCTCTCTCTTTTTTTTTTTTAACTTGTTGCACACTAGTGCTGCACAGTAATCCACGAAACACGACAATATTTTTTTTTGTGGTGAAATTGCGTCCATAGAACATATTTTTTCGGACAAGAGAATCACATAGGATACCTTTCCTCTTCATCACGAACTTCGACGGAACTTCGGGACATCGTGCTGACGTCACCTTCGGGAGAGGTCAGCGTGTCTATCTAGTCTTCAGAGGAGAGCAATGATGCGGTCATTACGAAGACGAGCGAGCCGAGCGGCGAGCGAGAGAGAGAGAGCAAGAGAGAGAGGAGAGCATGGCTTGTGTGTACTGGTCAAGGCTCCTTGCGAAGTAAAGAATCTTCGGGAGGGAGAGAGAGAGAGAGAGAGAGAGAGAGAGAGAGAGGAGAGAGAGATGAGATGCGAAACTGATCATTATTATTCTGTATCATTATTGCTTCGTTGTACTACACTTTTTCTTTTTTAGGTTTCAGTGATGACGATTTTATGAGAACAGTTTTAAGAGTTACCTTATGAACATAGAATGTAGGTTTTAACTATTAACAGAAGAGAAGTCATGAACAGTGGAGGATAATCGCGTGGTTAATAACGTGTTTCCGTGTGTATATGTTAAAAGAATATAGAACAATTAATAGTGGAAGAAACATGTGCAGATAAACAATTCTTTCGTCATTATGACAGTGAATTAGAGAAAGAAAAAAAAAGCATCTCTCTCTGTCTCCCTCTGCGCGTGTGTATGTGTGTGTGTGTGTGTGTGTGCTAACTGCAAGCGTGCGCGCGCGCCTGTACGTACGTATACCACTTCGTGTAAGTAAGGGGCTACGTGAACGAACGAGTGTGCTGTCGATCATGTATATACATGTTTAAGTGCCTGTACTGATCTGTCTGACCAGCAGGTTTCCACACACACACACACACACACACACACACACACACACACACACACACCACACACACACACACTTGTCTCCCCTGTCAGGCGGTCCAGCTCTCTATCCCCGACTTGATTAGACCCTTTTCAAGAGGTAATACCCCCGATACACAAATCTCCACGGACACACCGGCCACCCAGCCGAGCCACTCTTCAACGCTTCCTTCACCAACCTTCGTACACACAAATCGTTGTCCTCCCACCCTCTCGTTGTCCTCTCCTCTCTCCTCTCTCTCTCTCTCTCTCTCACACACACACACACACACACACACACACACACACACACACACACACACGCCTGCACGCACACACACACACACACACACACACACACACACACACACACACACACACACACACACACACACACACACACGGAGATTCCATGACGCCTCTCGCGCAGCTACTGGAAAACCAAATTTATTATCCGACAATGAGATACTTCAAGAGTGGACTCAGTTTGTCGCTGACACGATAAGATTGTAAAGAGATCGATACAAACCACTCCAAGACAGGACACAGCAGAATATTGCAGGTGTTGTTGCAGCTGTAGGGCGCGCTGCGTGGCGGGCTGGGGTGGGTTGGGTAAGCTGTGTTCTCCAGCATCCGCTTTCCGGGGGGCTGGGACGCATCATCGCTGGAATCGTTCGTGTTGTATGATCGATCTTTTTTGCTTGACAGGGAATGCCTGTTACCCGTAAAGTTTTTGTTGGGCAGGGAGACTATGACGGTTGAGAGGCAGTTTCACGTGAGTAGCTTTTTTAGTTGACAGGCGAAGGATGCAGCACGATGCCTTTTGAGAGTTTTTTTTTTTCTCTCTCTCTCTCTCTGCCTCACCTGTCATTTTCTTTTTTTTTTTTCCGTCTTCTTTGTTCCCCTCCTCCTCCCAACCTCTCCGTGCTTTTGAACGATTTTGTGTTACTGCAGTCCTCTTTTCATTCTTTCAGAACTTAGGAAGAAAAGACACTACTAAAGACTCTACTACAACAATAGAAATCGCCACCACCACCACCACCACCACCACTACTACTACTACTACTACTACTACTACTACTACTACTACTACTACTACTACTTGTGCTACCTCCATTACAGACTATTACTATTACTACTACCCATACCACCACCACTACAATTACCGTTACTACTGTTGCTGCTGCTGCTGCTACTGTTAATAGCAGCTACTACGACTACTGCTGCTGCTGCTGCTGCTGCTACTGCTGCTGCTGCTGTTGTTATTACTACTACTATTTTCTACCGCTACGGTTGGTGGTGCTGCTGTTGTTAACGACGACGACAACAGCAACATCGGTTGCTGCTGCTGCTGCTGCCGCCGCCGCCGCTACTACTACTACTCCCTATTTTTCTTTAACTACTACTTCTACTTCTTTTCTACTACTACTACTACTACTACTACTACTACTACTACTACTACTACTACTACTACTACTACTACTACTACTACTACTACTACTACTACTACTACTGTTTTTGTGGAAAGGCACCTATTATGTGGATAACGCACTCAGTTGGGAATCGAGAGAACCCTACAGGTCCGTGGTTCTAGCCTTGTAGAGGACGGGCTTCTTTCTCCGTATTTCCCACAGAATTTAGGTGGCGGACCAAGTGCTAGTCTTCAGTAAGAGACGAAGACCACGAACAGTGCACCTGGTGCAATTAGGTGTGTGCCTTCTTCTTTTGCGTACGCAGGCTGATACTCCTGCGGACATCCCCTATATAGGGAGTGGCATTTTGTGTGTATGACCGTTTTTTTTTTTCTTATCTCGCCATTAAGGCAGTCATACTCCAACTTCGGGGAAGGTGCATGCTATGTCTAATGTGTCATCCATACCAACAGCCAAACTGGCCTTCTCTTCCGAAAGTTGGTGATGGGATTTTACGTGTGTGCAAGATGTTATGCATGCGTTCACACACGGAACCTCGGTTTATAGTCTCATTCGAAGGACTGTATGGGAATGGAGTCCGAACCAATGTTAACTCTCCGCGGGAAAAATACTCCTGTACCGAAACCCGCAACCCCAAGATGACGAGTCCGGCGCTCTTCCAACTGAGCTATTCCGGCCCCCAAGGTGCGCCTAAAAAGTCCACAGGCGGTAAACAGCGTAAACATGTGGCACAGAACTAGGGCGACAAGCTGTCTTCAGAAGCAGCAATCCAAATCCCATGCAGTCGATGCAGGTGTATTGTTAAACAGTACAATACAGTGCATTTACTTTCATGTTCATATGTTTTACCTTCAAACACAAATGTTCACATTTCCCTTTTACATGGCTGTTTTTCTTCTCTGAAGTGTGCTGATGTCGTGCGTTGCCATGGCTGAGAAAGGAAGAACAAAGTATCAATCGAACACACACACGTGCGCATACGCAAACATACACGCACGCACACTTATACACTACACCACACACACACACACACACACACACACACACACACACACACACACACACACACACACCTTCACACCACACACACACGCATGCACAACTCACGCACGCACACACACGCACGCACGCACGCACGCACGCACACACACACACACAGAGTCTTTCTTTCTTTCTTTCTTTCCTTCCCCCTTTCCCCCTCTCACCCCCACCTCCCTCCATCCCCATCCTCTGTTGGACACCTCCTTTCTTGGCGGCAACCTTCTCATGTCTGTGGAATTATTGAAGGGGCCAGACTTGGAAATCGCCCGAAGCAGTTACTGAACAGACCCAAGGATGCAGGGGGCAACGCAGCTTGTGCACGCGAAGTGTTGGCAGCATTGCTTGTTTATCTTCCATCATGGCACCGTGACAATGTCTGTGCGCACTGATAGAACATCCTTTAAGTTGAATTTGTGTTCAGTGTGAACTAGAGAAGCTGTGTGGAACTGATGGTGTTGGGCCATGGCACTTGGGAGATGAGTTCATGTGAGTGATGACAGATGCTGGACTCTGCAGTGTGTTTTCTCTCTCTCTCTCTCTCTCTCTCTCTCTCTCTCTCTCTCTCTCTCTCTCTCTCTCTCTCTCTCTCTCTCTCTCTCTCTCGATTATCAGTCTGCAGTTGACACTTGGTAGGCAGATTCATATGGCTTGAATACTGCTGATTTCTGAATCGCCGGGTACTTTGTTTCTTTCTTTCTAAATCAACCAAATCAGAACTACTACTTAGGTGATGAATACCACTGTCTGTGTGAATAGTGATCCTATTAGCATTACAACTCTCTCTCTTCTGTGTGTCTATGTGTGTGTGTGTGTGTGTGTGTGTGTGTGTGTGTGTGTGTGTGTGTGTGTGTGTGTGTGTGTAAGAGAGAGAGAGAGAGAGAGAGAGAGAGAGAGAGAGAGAGAGAGGAGGAGAGGCCAAACACACTGTACGAGGCGTTAGCTTTTGCCACTTACCGCGAACATTGAAACGATTTTTATTACCCCTGCTACGAGGCCATGACTTTAGCCATGTCCGCTTGTCTGTCTGTCATGGACATAACGCGAAACCCACAGCACAGATGTTTACAAATTTAGTGGAATGGTGAAAGGTGGCCCTGGAGTGAACATGTTAAATTTTGGTGCGGATCTGCGTTACGAATCCGGATCAAACGACGGAGTCAGATTCTTTTTATATTATAGATAAGGTTATTACACGTTTTCAACGGAACGTGAACATTGTGGAGTTAAAAACTGTTTACAGTGCACACTTTTTCATAAAGAATATTGAAACTTCCTCAAGATCGACATTTTGTATTTTAAATGTCCTGTTAAAAATCAAAGGTAGATGGGAAGTAACTCCTTCATTCTGAACCAACCATCAATTTCTGTGCAGGGAAAAAGAAAATGTTTTAGCACAAACTAGTTTGAACGGCGAATCCAAGATTTGTTTGATCTTGCCCGTGCTAATGAGACTGATGGGACAATGACAGTGTGTGTGTGTGTGTGTGTGTGTGTGTGTGTGTGTGTGTGTGTGTGTGTGTGTGTGTGTGTGTGTGTGTGTGTGTGTGTGTGTGTGAGAGAGAGAGAGAGAGAGAGAGAGAGAGAGAGAGAGAGAGAGAGAGAGAGAGAGAGAGAACCCTGCGTGAGTACTGCAATTAAGTCGTGTGTTCACACGCGCACGCACGCATGCTAACACGAGAGTGTGCGTGCCTTCTTGCGCAATATGCGTGCACACGTGACGTTGTTTTCTTCTTCTATTTCTGCCTTGATTCCAACTTTCAGAAAATGTCTACACTCATCAACTTCGTATGGGTGAAGGGTGGCGGTGGGGGATGGATGAAGTTATGACTGCGTTGCGCCTTTGCTAAATATTTCGAATTTGTTTTGATCTATGAACTATGCCAAAAGATTTGATGATATCTTGGAACTAGAGAGAGAGAGAGAGAGAGAGATTTGTGTGTGTGTGTGTGTGTGTGTGTGTGTGTGTGTGTGTGTGTGTGTGTGAGAGAGAGAGAGAGAGAGAGAGAGAGAGAGAGAGAGAGAGAGAGAGAGAGAGATGCCTATATAACATCGTGTATATTCGAACCACTCGTGGCGTTGGACATTCAAAGCTCGAATACACTCTCTGGCACCTAGCAATACTGACAGGCTCCGTTTCGTACAATGCCGTTCACTGCCCTTATGGCCGTTAAGCTATGGGACTTTAAACTTATCCTGTGCTACTCTGTCTTTCGCGCCACAACTGCAGTATGAAATGAAATGCCACAGGATTTGAGATTCTGTTGTTGTTGTTGTTGTTGTTGTTGTTGTTGTTGTTGTTGTTATGCGATGCTTGATGAGGATGAGGATGATGAATTAACACTACGGAGTTTCACCCAGGCAATAGACTCTGTGACAGGGCTATACTATATGTTTGACAACTGCTGTGTTGGTTAGGAAATCTGAACAGGGCCGTTCAAAACGCGACCACGAAGGAGGAAACTTGACTATGTGATTCTAGTCTTCCCATCTGAGCCCACAGCACAATCCACCGTTCATTTGGGAAGACAGAGGCTGAAAAGCCTTACAAAGTAACTGACGTTCCCCTTAACGTAACCTTGCATCACTGATACAAAATGACGACGAAAAAAAAAAAAACCCAGCTAACAAAAACGAAAGAAAATTAAATCAAAAGGAACAAAGCAAACGAAACTTGCCATCTCACACCGTTCTACAAAACACACTGGTCGCATAAAGCATTCCACCATCATCACAAACGACAAGCAATAATAGCAGAATGCAAACAGCCAACTCTGAAATGGAAAGAGTAAACGTAATACCGATGAAAAAACGAACCCCAGACGTCACGTTGGAAGCATAGGGAAACCCAGAAGACAGGTGATAATGCGATACCTGAGCAAGTCATCCACCGAGCAGAACTTCTGTTAACGCAGACCTTGCAATCAATGCGGCCATAAGGCACAGTCTCAAAAGCGTATCATTCGCATGTTATTGTATTGTAAGATACAGTGTCACTCAGTGTATTTGTACGATCACGTTCCGGCACAAAACGTTTGTGTGTTGCATTGCGTCACACAGTCCTGTATTGCACAGTGCCGTATCGTCATTTATTGCATTATTTCTTTTCTTTGCAATAAAAATTAAAATCGTTTGTGAGTTGTATTGTGGCTACTGTAATCGTTTGTGAGTTGTATTGTGGCTACTGTATCGATTGAATTGCATCATACTATGTACCGTATTGTAGTATTTTGTGCAGCGTTGCACTTTGTCACATGGTACCATAATTTTCTGACTTTACATTTTCTTGCGGTGTTTTGCGAAACACTGTATGGGTTGTTTGTGTGTTTGGTACCATATTGTATTGTACTGCACTATGCCGTAGCATCATACTGTGCTTTGTATTGTATTGTATTGTAGTTATTGTACTTTACTACATTGCAGTGGAATATATTTTCATAATGTGCTGTACTGTAATATATTGTATACACGATTTTCATATAAAGCGCATTTTCTATGGCATTATACCATGTTCTCTCGCGTCAAATCTTGCGGTAGAGTTGCGCGATATTCGATTTTTACAACGGCGAGAGTGCATCACTGTTGTAAACGCTAAATGTCAGTTTCCTCTTCATTAACACTTTTTTTTGTTGTTCGTCGCCCAGTCGACCGCAGAGGCCATGATGTGGCCTGACGTGGTCGGCTGGGCTGTGAACAACATGCATTGAATTGAAGCGACCACGGAGGCTGCATTCGGAAAAAGCAAGTGATTCTGATAACTGATGATAAAGTCGGGGCAGCTGTTCAGCTTATTCTGTCATGGGCAACAATGCTGAAGCCGTTGTATCCACCACGGGATTGGTGACGGGGGGAAACAAGTATGTGTGTGGTTTTGAGGGGAGGAAGGAGAGGAGGGGAGGGATGAGAAGAGGACGGAGGGGTGCGGGGGTGAGAGATGGGGAAGGGGAATGAGGGAGGTTTGGTTGTACCGTCTCTTCTCCACGAAATGTCGCGCTCGATGTTTAGGCCTCTCAGGGTACTGCAGTGTTTGCTGTGTAGACCTCTCCAAGTATTGTTGTGCTTGGTGCATATGCCTCTCCAGATATTGTAGTACTTACTGCGTAGGCCTCTCCAAGTCTTGTAGTCTTGCTGCGTAGGCCTCTCCAAGTGCAGTAGTGCATGCTGCGTACGCCTCCCTACGTCTTGTTGTGCTTGCTGTGTGTCCTCTCCAATTATTGTACTGTTTGCTGAGTAGGACTCTCCAAGTCTTGTGGAGCTTGCTGTAGGACTCTCCAAGTACTGTAGTGTTTGTTGAGTAGGCCTCTCGTAGAATGGTAGTGCTTGCTGCGTAGGCCTCTCTAAGCATTGCAGTGCTTGCTGCGCAGGTCTCTCTAAGCGTTGCAGTGCTTGCTGTGTAGGTCTCTCTAAGCGTTGCAGTGCTTGCTGTGTAGGTCTCTCTAAGCATTGCAGTGCTTGCTGTGCAGGCCTCTCTAAGCATTGCAGTGCATGCTGTGTAGGCCTCTCTAAGCATTGCAGTGCTTGCTGTGTAGGCCTGTCTAAGCGTTGCAGTGCTTGCTGCGTAGGCCCTTCCAAGTATTGTGGTGTTTGCTGAGTAGGACTCTCCAAGTATTGTGGCATTTGCTGAGTAGGACTCTCCAAGTATTGTGGTATTTGCTGAGTAAGACTCTCCAACTATTGTAACGTTTGCTCAGAAGGCCTCTCCAAGTATTGTAGTACTTGAGGCGTAGGCCTTTCCAAGTACTGCAGCGCTTGCTGTGTAAACGTACTTTTGTTTTCACTGGTTTTGGAGTATACGAAAGATTTTTAATGGATTAGATACGTCTTCATTCATTTCAAGTATGCGTTTCAATGGGAACACAAAACATAAAAAAAGCCGTTTACCCCACCCTCCCAAACCCCTCCCCCTCCCCCAAGCATTACGAGCTTGCAACACCGGTCGAAGCAATATTTTGTCATTGCGTACAATCAGCCTCAGAGAATTTCAGTGTCAAAGGGAACATCGATTTTGCTGCAGGGTCTCGACAGCACTGAGAAAGGTATAGACAATGGAACTAGCGGGCAAATCGAAGCACACGACCAGTGTGTTTGCCACTTTGAACTTGCTTCTCACAAATACAATTCACGGATGGATTTTGG
>JADBJO010000128.1:60000-72500 GCA_016801955.1 Conus betulinus | reverse complement strand
ACTCGGAAGAACGGAACCATACATTCGAGTTTCATCTACAGAAAGAATGCAGCTCTGAAAATGCTGCTAGAATTTTCCGACCAATACTGCAGGTGTAAGAACAGCCCTATCGTACAGTTTAGGACAGGAATGGAACTTCACAACATCAGCTTCATCATCCTCATCCCCTCAGCGATCAGCGTAATTTTTTTTCGAAGTCTGTGGCCGATTATACTCTGCTCTCATGGTGACTTCAGTTTTGATTTCCCCTCCAAATCTACGCCCTTGAGTTCGCGCTGAGGTGGCCGGTGTCGGCAAGTACATGGGGACTGTCGTTGGAGGGACGTGGTACCCTCAGACTCCCCTCCCCTGTAAGGGAGACGCTCTCTGCGACTAAGCATAAGCATTTATTGTTGTCCATAGGCGACCGAGAAGGTAGTGTGCTGCGTATTATTTTCAGAAAAGGCATCCCTGAACATCACCATAGTGACTCGGCAGTAGTGCAGTCACTTCTCCGGCGGGTTGCCTCATGACGAATTGACACTGACCTGTGAATTGACGGTGCCGGGGCTGTGGCTGAACAAAACAGGGTGGAACTGTAGATAAAGAGTCGGGATGAGCGGCGGCGTGGTGGTGTGGTGGTTGGGGGGGGGGGGGGGGGGGGGCAGTGAAATAACAACACAGAAGATGAGGCAGAAAATAAGGGTTTGTTTGTATCCCATTCTTTCTGACGATGATGCCCGCTTGCTGCGAGCTTATTGCGCATGCACACAAATCCACGGTAACAAAGGGGATTCGCGCAGCATTTTCTGTTGAAAAGCAGCATTTACTGTGAACAGTCCCTCTGATATAAACCATTGGCACACACTCCATCCACTGACCCAGTTTCAAACTATGGGCCAACTTGTACAATCTCTCAAGGAATGTGGCTTAGAAATTAATCCCGGATGCCAGAAATTAAATTATATATATCATAGGAAGCCTACGATTCTTCCTATTGTCTGCATACTTTTCTTCTCTGGCTTCTACCATTCCGTTTGGAAATGCCACCATCTTGGCATCTCATCATCAGTCTAGCTCTGCCTTTCTGTGTCCGTCAGTCAGTCACTCTCATCTTTTCGTAAAAATCTTACAAAATTTTTCCTCAGGCAGTCTCTCATATAAATTCTGAACTTTTGCTCTTTTGTTTATCGAACACGCTTTAGTGAATCTAAGTGTATGCGTGCGTGCACACATATCCATGCGTTCGTGTTGAATAAATGAGCCGCACACCCAAGCACACAACCCATACACCCACGAAGTCCAAGAAATGCACAGCGCAAGGGGAAAAAAAAAACTACAAGGTAATGTGGATTAATGAAAGCAAAATGGCTGGCAGAACCAGAGAGATACGTGTGCAAGAGAGAGAGAGAGAGAGAGAGAGAGAGAGAGAGAGAGAGAGAGAGAGAGAGAGATGTCTCTTCGGAGGTAAAATGACGCTCTAGACGCTCACACTCGCCCCTCATGTTTATACGTGCGCGGGCCCCGTTTCAGATGCAAGGCAAGACACCTCTAGTTGTTGTGCGCCCCCGTAACCCGAAGTGTAAAAAAAAAAAAAAAAAAAAATGGTTAGCCTTTACAGGCTGAACGTGCCACCGATAAAAAGGAATGCCGTGAAAGGAAAGCCCGTGCGAGCCATCGACACAATGGATTAAAAAAATAAAGCTGTATAGTAAAGAAGATCCACCGACTCTCGATAGCGTTATATTCCTCGCAATTTTGCTCGCCTCTCTTATTCACGGATTCGTCATCCTGCCTTAATGCTGTTCATACCTTTTGACTTCCTTGGCAAAGTGTGGGAATAGAATTTTGTCGGGAAACATGTATATATCGTTTACATTAAATTGGCTTTCCAAAAGCAAACACCTGAAAACAGCTGTCGATCTTGTTGACGTTACTGTTCTCTCTGTCTCTTCCTCCTCCTCCTCCTCCCTCTCTCTCTCTCTCTCTCTCTCTCTCTCTCTCTCTCTCTCTCTCTCTCTCTCTCTGTGTGCAGAGAAACAGAGAGTCAGAGAGAGAGAGAGACAGACAGACAGAACAATGCAGTTAACTTTGAGTAACTGGGATTTTCCTTACAGGTTTTCTTTTCCCGAGAGAGAGAGAGAGAGAGAGAGAGAGAGAGAGAGAGAGAGAGAGAGAGGAGAGAGAGAGAGAGATGGGGATGGTTGATGGACAAACATTTTTGAATTTCCGATTTAAAGTTGTTGCGAGTCTACAATTTCTTAGATAACAAATTTCTATGCTGGCAGGAAACTTGGCTTTTTTCATTGTTTATTGATTTGTCATTCTAAAGTCATGTGTAGCCAAGATTTTACACAGTTCAGATTTTTATGTATTAGAAAACATATCAAGTTCTGAATTTTTGCAGAGATGTAAGTTGGACTAGAATTGCCGTCCCATATGTTTAGGTTTGATAAATTATTGGATTCCATGGAATGTTTCAAAGTTCTAAATCCTATATGTCCAGTAATCCTATACGTCAAATTATACGCATGTAGTGGGCGTATAAGCTTCTGTTCCTTTTTTCATAATCATTCGGTCATACAATAGTACTATGTGTAGATGTGTGAACATAGACTACTTCCCCCCCCCCCCTCCAAACGCTCTCTCTCTCTCTCTCTCTCTTGTTGTGTGATAATGTTTATTGAATCTTCCAATAACCAATTTTTTTCATGAACTTTATATGATGACCCCTCCCCTCCCACCCCCACTTTCAATCTCTCTGTCCCTCTCTGTCCCCCTCTCTCCCTCTCTGTCTCTCTCTCTCTCTCTCTCTCACTCTCTCTCTCTTACCCTCTCTCCAGGCATTGATTGTCTCTGTTCTTTTGTGTTAACCTCCTCTTTCTATTTATAGCGTCTATGCATGTTTACTTCTATTCTAGATTAGTTTTGCTGATGTTGTTATTGCATTTTCTATATATTTCCCTTTATTGAGGGCCGGATGTAAAAAAAGCCATTTTGTGCTTATTCTGCTTTTACCCTCATTTTCGTTCGTTCGTTCTCTCTCTCTCTCTGTGTGTGTCTCTCTCTCTGTGTGTGTGTGTGTGTGTGTGTGTGTGTGTGTGTGTGTGTGTGTGTGTGTGTGCGCGCGCGCGCGCATGCGTGTGTTCGATCGAAGCCACGGTGACAATCAACACAGTACAAAACACTGAGATGAGACATAGCCCAAAATCTTACTTAAGTTTCAAACCCTCGAATGTTCTATACATTCTTATACCATTGTATTCTCAGCTCGTGACATGACTGGGCCAATCACCTGTCAGTCAAGGCAGCGACGGAATGGAAGGAAAAAGTCAGCGAGGGGAGGTGGGGGGGGGGGGGGGGGGGGGGGGGGGTGGCGAGTGTTGTGGTGGTGACGGGTATGTTTGAAAGGACCATCATGGCGAGTAAAGACAAACTGTCAACAGACGAACGAGGGCTTTCCTCAAGACCGCTATTGTTACGGAAGACCAAGAACGCCAACCACCATACACACTGAACACAAGTTACACAAACAACGGTTACTCTCCACTAGTGACCGGGTTTACCTGCAAACCTGACAGCGGAAAGCGGGAATGACTTCCCAGATGTGTTTTAGCCCACAGTTAAATTTTCACATGTCGCACACTTACTCGGTTCGTCCAGTTGCTGGCTGAAGCTCTGACCATGGTCTCAGTTGCATTTGTGGTTAGCTTAAACGAAGCAGTTAACTCCCTTTTTTGTTAGTTTTAATTGTTAACTCCCTTTTTGTTAGTTAACTTTGCAGCCTAGGTAAAAAGGTTTGTTTTCTTTAAAGTAAGGCAAACACAAGCGGTTTAAAAAAAGGGAGGATAGGGAGGATAGAAGAAGTCCGGACGCTTAATGCTGGATGTTGTTCATCACAGTTTTACACCTCGGTTTGAGCTCCCTTTTCATGACTGAAAATGTCATTGCAACAGACTGCTGGACCCTGGTTTTTGTGGATATTTAGTCACTTGACGGAGATAACACGGGCATAAAAGAGACAAGACCTTTTGACCCCCTTGGTGTAAATTTGACTGATACTGCGTGTTTCTCCAGTGGTGAAAGAAACTCTTTGCTTTTAACAGAACACAACACAGATTTAGAAGAAGAAAAGAGAAATATCAGTCATCTACACAAAATCTACAAGTGCAAGATCAAATCATGTTGTTCAAATCCACTCTGTCGTAGTCATCTTCGCACAAGAGCGCAAGAGTGGTAAAGGCTGTAACAACGATTCAAAAGACAATTTCACACAACGTGTTCCGGTAAACGACTGCTTTCACCACCACTGCATGGTCATTCATCCAGCCACACCACTACGCCCCCTTCCCCTCCCTTGCATACACCGAGATACGCTGTACACACACACACACACACACACACACACACACACACACACACACACGCACGCACACACACACACACACACACACACACAGTCGCCAGCAGACAAAAGATCTTTTCATCACAGTACTTGAAGAAGGTTTTTTTGTTGCCTTTGTGTGGGAGTCGAGGGTAGAAGCATAACGAAACCGAGACGTCTGCAAGTTTCGAACCAGTGGTACTCAAACTGAAAAGGACCGATGACCAAAAGAACAACGCTGTTGGTATCTAAAGAAAAATTTAGATAACCAGACTCGGATATTACATTTGTTCGTTGGTATGAAAAAGGAATAGGTATGGACATGTTATTGGACATGTTATGGTATTGGGTGAGTTACACATGCAACAGTTTTCGTCTTGACAAGAAGTACAGGAGGGAATCCGTGTAAGCCACGACACCGGTGACGTTGGAAGGTATTGGACGGGCGTGTGGTTCCGATATATCCAACAGATAAAAAGAGGGCCGGGGCTTTGAAAAGATAGCAAAGCGATAATGCATTGGTGTGTTCAACAAAGCTGCTCAAAAACTGTTGTTGAGATTTTGTGGAACAGGTACATGGTGGTTTTCAATGTAGAGGCACTGTGAAATGTTCGGCCGAGAAGCGTCGGTTTTACGGGTGTTTTATTTGTGATTTTTTGACAGTCCTAGGCTGTGCCGTTCGCTGATTTTGCAGAGTTGTGGCATTGTCTCCGAACTGATTAATAAATACGCCACATGCTTGTGCCTAAAAAGCAGTGAAAAGAAAGTTGCGTATTATCACCGAAACTAAGTAACGATTAAATAAATCGGAAGGAATCAAAATATTACAAAAAAAAAAAAGAAAAAAAAAATTGATAGATATAATGACATGAACATGCACGACGTTTCTGTCATTAGCAGATTAAAAGAGTAATAACTCTTTCATGTCTTCTGTGTAATGAACAGGCTAGCTTAGACCATAAATCAGTGAATGATCACGATGAGAAAGTATTGATCTGGATTCAGTTCAGAATCGGGAAAGGTCTTTTATAGTGATGAATTCGTTTTTGCCAAACGGAAATGACTAATACTTAAATCTGCAATTGACGTCATCGTTAGTCCCAAAGTCTTTGGTTTGTGTCAGAGACAGTTGGACCACCACACAGCACACGCATGTGTACTTAACCTACTAATCCGCCAGTTTGGCAGTCGACCTGCCCCTTAATCCTGCTTGAGCCAGCCATGAGTGTCAGCAGATGTTTGCTTTGAAGTTGCAGATCGCGTTAGCGTTATTTGAGGCCACTTTTGTCGCGCGCTGTACTGTTCGTTAATCCTAGCGACTCCTTCTAGCCGGCGGGCATGGGTAAGCCGTTGATAGACCTTGTATGGACCAGCGAAGAACCTGAGAGCATAATCCTCAGTGCGCCATCTTTCGAACAGCCCGAACAGATGAACGAACCGATACCGCCAGCCTGATCCGGTTCTCTGAAAGTGGGACCCAGTCTGTTCCCCAGACCAGCGCGTTGAAGAACGAGAATCATTATTTTGGGATTTACTGATGAATGTACTACCTTTTCTTGCTTTGAAACCGCCAAAAAATTATCAGTGGTGCCCGATTCAGCAACCTATCAGCCGCCTGAATCGTCTGTAAACGTACAGTGGTGACCGATTCAGCAACCTATCAGCCGCCAGAATCGCCTGTAAACGTGCCTGAGTTGATAAGGGAAAGCCTGTGTGACATGGTGCTCAGTGTTGGTTGGAACCAGCGGCCAGTGTTTTATGGCGGGTAAATAATGTAGCCTCCTCGTGCCGTGGTCAGTGTGGAGCCAGCGTCCTGTTGAATGTATTAGCGCAACGTGGGTTTATGCTTTTCTCTATCTAGGTACCAACCACCCACCCACAAATACACACAGACACACACTGCCTACCAGCTGATACCGGTACAATCCCACGGCTCTGTCAATGGACGGCTGGTGGTTGTTAGCAGAGATATAAACTATATTTGGACCATAGATCGAAGTTACTCTGCTGAGTACATGTGTTCGTTACCCTGCAAAAAGCTGTCGATGGGAGCCATACAGTGTACGCAACTATCAGGACAAATCCTTAGCCGTCCACTGTCACCGTCGTTATCTGTCTGCACATGCTAGCAAAAACATTCTAGAAGTGAAAAAGGCAGGCATTAATGAAATACAACAGTTCTTTGGAGGTGTCATGGTACAAGTGTGCTTGTATAACAATCGTTTTGGACACAGATAACATTGGTCTATGGAGTACTGAGCAAGACTTTCAACAATTCCTGGTCGCTATGTATTTCGATGTGACACGTGTTAGTTTTAACCAACATCGTTCTTAAGAGATATCTTCTAGCTCACAGACTATTTTGAACTAGAGAGTTTTTTACGCTTTGAACTGTTTAGTTCAAAGTGTCTTTGTTTATCCAGTCTCTTTGTAACAGCTCTGTTTCAAAAACTATACACAGAAACATGAGAGACCCAAGTATAAGTGGCGAAACTATGACTGCCACCCGCCCTCACTCTTCTCCTGTTGTCTTGCAGCGCAAGTTGACCTTGAATGACTTTCCTATGGAGTACGGAGCCAGGACGTCTTGCAGCGCTCCCTCACCTCACGACAGGAAAGGTCAAAGCTGCAAGATCGCTTACAATCGGCCCGCAAAAAGAGAGCGAGACTCTGAGAGAGTACAGCCGCCGGCGTTTCCAAACTGTGGTGGACTGGGAGACACGGCAAACTGCTCCACCACTTCGTACTACGCCCAAGACCCCGATCTCATCCAGACCCAAAACGACAACAGGCACGAGACAACCATCCCACCCCCACCCCCGCCAACCCCCACCACCCCAACAAACGGTCCAACCAAAGATGGCAGCATTCTGTATAATGGCAAACCCCTTCTTCTCAATTCCATCGGACACGGCCCAATTCTGAACCTCCCAGTCGCTTCGACCATCTTCGGGGCGCTCACGGAAAGGCCTACCCATATATACAGCGCACCCTGGAGCAGAGCAACTGCGAATACCGGGTGGGAGTCACCCCGTGCAACACGGCGCGAGAAGATCGCCCAGAAGGAGCTCTGTCCCCTGATTTCGTCATGTTGATTCCCGTGACGTCAGAGGCCTCTGACGTCACTGCGGATGATGATAGCATCACACAGGACGGGAGTCCGAGATGGGGCAAAGGACAGGCGTGGATGGAGGAGGCGCCTTTGCTGGCCAGCACGGCGAGGTCAAGATCACCCAGGTCAGGGAGAGGCCAGACAGCAGAATGGAGTCAGATGCTCCGATGGGAACTGAAGGTCAAGACCACCGTGTATGCTGCTTCCGGTAAGGCGTTATGCTTTTGGTGTTGTCACTGCTGTTTCTTGTATCTGTGATCACTGTTGATGTTGTTGCTGTCAGTGTTGTCACGGTCGTTGCCAGAATTGTTGGTGTCCGAGTTTCACTGGTGCAAAAAACTGTCAGCATTAACACTGATGTTTTTTTTGTAGTTGTTGTCGCTGAATATTGTTAGCTGCGACTGTAACTGCTGCTCTGACTTAAGTTATGGAAATTCTTTACGTTGGAGTAATTGAAATTTTGTAATAGCGCCATCAAAAAACAAACAAAAAAAGTATTTGATATTGTTGACACTGGTTCTGTTTAGTGCCACTGGGGGCTATTGTCGACAGTTGGAACTTACGGTCAGCCGGTAATGAAAGTTTTCCGAATAAAAGCTATGTGAGTTTTCTAATGTAGAGCTTTTGAAGTTATTTTCATTGATTGTCAATCAGTATTGTCAGTTTTCTAAACAGAAGTTACGGAGGTTTTCCATTGTAGAACTTTTGAAGTTATTTTCGTTTCAAACATGACGTTAATTTTCTTGTTATTATTGGTGCTTTTATTTATTTTGTTGTTGTTGTTGTTGTTTTTATTGGTGCTGGTCGCGGTGTTATTCACATTTCAGTTGCTGCTCACTAGGGCGTTGTGGCTTGACGTTTCTGTTGGAGTTCTTTTTGTTACCTCATTGTTGTCCAAGACATCGTTGTTATTGAAGTTGTTTTGCTGCTGCTGTTGATGTTAATGATGCTTTTGCTTTGTTGTGCACCTTTTGTCATTAGTTTAGAACATATTTAATTATCTTTAAAACAACACTGAACCGCAACAGTCCCACCGATCGAGCAAGTAACCAGCTGACTCATCACTTAATTGACTAAGTAACTGACAAACACACGGACGTGCAAAATGAAAAAAAAAAATGAATAAATGAATAGTTGTTGAAACAAGAGAAAACAAAAGGAAACAACTGTGTGACAGACTGACCGGTGACCTACGGAGAAAAAAAAAAATATACGAAGAAATGAATAACTGAGTGAATGAACTGACTGGATATCTCACGATAGACTCAGTCATGAACTGACTGTTCGTCTATATACAGATTGTCATATACATCATCGGTACTTGTTGTTGTGGCCAGTATTGTTGATTCATTTGTGATTTCAAAGTTTTAGGGTTCTTGGGATGCTTATCATAATGGGTCGCCTTAGTATGTCGTCCGTTCTCTACTGGTATTACTTTATCGCCACAATTTCTTAAACAGTACAATGCAATACAATACTAAACAGTACACTACGTCTTTAGTACTTCATTATTGGAGTTTACAATGGGTAAAGTAAATCATTACATGCACTCTGTTGTGACGGTGACTAAAGTAAATCATTACATGCACTCTGTTGTGACGGTGACTAAATAAATCATTACATGCACTCTGTTGTGACGGTGACTAAATAAATCATTACATGCACTCTGTTGTGACGGTGACTATAGTAAATCATTACATGCACTCTGTTGTGACGGTGACTATAGTAAATCATTACATGCACTCTGTTGTGACGGTGACTAAATAAATCATTACATGCACTCTGTTGTGACGACGGTGACTATAGTAAATCATTACATGCACTCTGTTGTGACGGTGACTAAATAAAATCATTACATGCACTCTGTTGTGACGGTGACTAAAGTAAATCATTACACGGTGACTAAAATAAATCATTACACGCACTCTGTTGTGACGGTGACTATAGTAAATCATTACATGCACTCTGTTGTGACGGTGACTATAGTAAATCATTACATGCACTCTGTTGTGACGGTGACTAAAGTAAATCATTACATGCACTCTGTTGTGACGGTGACTAAATAAATCATTACACGCACTCTGTTGTGACGGTGACTAAAGTAAATCATCACACGGTGACTAAAATAAATCATTACACGCACTCTGTTGTGACGGTGACTATAGTAAATCATTACACGCACTCTGTTGTGACGGTGACTAAAATAAATCATTACATGCACTCTGTTGTGACGGTGACTATAGTAAATCATTACATGCACTCTGTTGTGACGGTGACTAAATAAATCATTACATGCACTCTATTGTGACGGTGACTAGAGTAAATCATTACATGCACTCTGTTGTGACAGTGACTAAATAAATCATTACATGCACTCTGTTGTGACGGTGACTATAGTAAATCATTACATGCACTCTGTTGTGACGGTGACTAAATAAATCATTACATGCACTCTGTTGTGACGGTGACTAAATAAATCATTACATGCACTCTGTTGTGATGGTGACTAAATAAATCATTACATGCACTCTGTTCTGACGGTGACTATAGTAAATCATTACATGCACTCTGTTGTGACGGGTGACATCAAACAATACAATGCAATATGTACAATTCAATGTAATGCTGTTTCTCTCCTTTATTGCATTCAGCGTACTCATTTATTCGTTTATATGAGGACAAGTAAAAAAGTAAACGTTGATAAAGTAAACTACATGCGAAAATGTACGCATTATATGGTAAAATGAAGTACGCTGTTTATAACGTGGCAGTCTTGGGGGCTGTGTGGCATCAGATTCGAATCTCATCAGAGATATTTCGGCCTCATCCGGCTCCCCACCCAGAACATAGTCTGCTATGAGTACAGATGGAAAGACTAGAACCGCACAGTCAGTTTCATGTACTTCATGAACGTGTCCATTAGAGTGCTGCTCAAATTTTCTGGACAAATGCACGTGTCTGTATCCCTCAGGGCTGGCTGACGTCCGGATATGTAATCTATATAAGGAAGCTTAAAAACTTCATGTTGTGTAGACTCGGAATAGAACTCCAGAGCTGTATTTTCGTTGTCCTCATCCTCATCGATCATCATCAAAAAAAAAAAAAAGGTATCAAATTATATCGCTCTTTATGTGCTGCTGTCATGATCATGTCAGTTTCGATTTTTTCTCCACATCCACGCCCGAAGCGAGTTGGAGTCAAATGTCATGGGTTTATGGGCACTGTGTTTGGATGGAAGTGGTAGCGCCCTTTTGAGGTGGAAGCTCACTCATTCTGGCACTACCAGGAACAGTTTGTTGTCAGTCGAAGCTTGGCCGGTGGCGGTCTGCATTTATTGGTTCAGACACCACCATTGAACATCTCCGAAATTATCTGGCAGCAATGCAACGTCTCCTCTGGTCAGTTGTCACCGACTCGATATTGATTGCTTCCAACAGACTGCTATACTACTACAGGAGCAGGACAATGATGGATGGGGCTGTGCACGGGGGACCCAGAATGAAAGGCTGGGAATGATGTAACAAAGAAGGTACATGAAATGAGACAGCCAAAAAAACGTCTGCAATGAAAAGGATGAGCACTTACTTTACATGATGATTAACAATACGGCATAACACAGGAATTTAATCAACTTGGCAATGAAAGATTTTTTTTATGCTGATCATTGGCAGACATATGTATAAATTCACTTTAGTGTGCATTAGAGCCGAGGAGTTCAGTGTTTTGTGCCTGTCAACATTATCAGACTTTTTGTAAATTCGCAGGTATAAATGTCCAAAACCACACATCCAATACTGAAAACATTTTATAAATGATGTCCACATTTGCCAACCTGACACCTTCTCCAGCACACAACGCCCTATCCCTACCCACCTCCACTCCATCGGCTTCCCCACGTCCCATACCCCCCCCCCCCCCCCCCTCCCCTACTTTGTCCCTCCTTTTCCTTCATTTATACACACACACACACACATACAGGCGCGCGCGCGCGTGCACGCGCGCGCGCGCGCGTGCTCACACACAGAGAATTATATAGTTACGAGATGGCACAAGCAACTTAAGCGATGGCACAAACAGCTTTTGATTCATAACACCTCCTGCAAGGATCTGTGTGCGAATATGCAGTGGGAGACATAAAGAGTTGTTCCATGCAGTTCTTGCCCATGGGACCCTAGATTCCACGCTTGTGTTCCCCACGTCTGTCGTTGAAGCTAAGGCGGAGGGAGTAGGACAAGAGAGTGAGGGTGCGGGAGTGTGTGTTGCATCATTCGACATTGCATCGTAGCATCTATCATGTCTCCATGTACTTATCTTCAAAAGTGTCGTGTTTTCTGCGCGCGCCTCCCGCCAGCATAGCACATGGACAACAGGACAGGAAAGCGCCTAAAAGTGTGAACGCGTTCAGAAGGAAAACAAAAGACATAAGAAGCTGTTGGTTTCTCTCAGAAGTGGGTTGCAGGAACATGCTGAGGTTATCGGAAGTGGTCTGGACACATAAACTGATTTCCAGTGAATATTAGGTCGCAGGAGCGTGCTGAATGCACGTGAGAAATGTTTCTACATAAACTGGTTTTAGTTGGAAATATATGACTTTATGGGATGTAGTTCCACTGTAAACTCGGGTTTCAATCAGAAATAAGTCATTGGTACGTGTTCACTTTATAGAAAGTCGTCTCTCTGCGTCCATTGGCTGCAATCAGAAATAGCCAGCGGGAAAGTAGTAGTGAAATTACCGCACAGTGTTTCGTCCATAAAGTGTTTTCAGTCAAAGACAGGTCATAGGACTGCTGTATTCACATGAAATGGTTGGGGGGGGGGGGGGGGGGGGGGGGGGGGGGGGGGGGGGGGGGGGGGGGGGGGGGGGGGGGGGGGGGGGGGGAGGGGGAGGGGGGGGGGGGGGAGAAGGGGTTGCTACACGAACTGGTTTCAGTTTTTAAAAAAATGCAGATCCAACAAAACGTACTGGTCTTCAATGAACGGAACTCGCTACATAAACTTGTTTCGGACAATAGCAGGTCGCAGGAA
>JADBJO010000128.1:37500-42500 GCA_016801955.1 Conus betulinus | reverse complement strand
TGGTCGACTGGTGTGTGTGTAAATTGTCTTTAAATTTGAACTCGTGTTTCTTGTCGTCATTGTTGTTGTTGTTGTTGTTCTGAGGTCAATAGTTGACAGTCGAATTACATGCTGCTATGCTTGTTTGATTGCATGTACATTTATTGACATTTGATTCTTGTTTGTAAGTTGTGCATTGTTGTGATGTTATGATTTTGATTATGATCAGCAGTATCATTATTATATACTTGCATATCCATCCCATTCTCTCTCTCTCTCTCTCTCTCTCTCTCTCTCTCTCTCTCTCTCTCTCTCTCTCTCTGGCAAGCACGCGCGCGCGTGCGTGTGCATGTGTAAGTGTGTGTGTTTCAATGTGTTGACTCTGTGGGCAGAGAGGGCGAGGTGACCAACGACACGGCCCCGGACAGAGAGACCTCCCCAGTCATTTCAGTCACCCGGATAGTCCCCGACGACCCCGGCCCGCCCTCCCCGCCCAGACAGTCGCCCTCCCCAGGCCCCGCCGACACGCGGTCGGGGAACAACGCTGTGTCCTCAGTGCCCACCACCCCCGCCAGACCTCCGTCCTCCACCTCCTCCAGGCCGCACAGCGCCCGCTCCCAGGTGTCATCCGTGTCCAGTGTCTCCATCACCCCGCGTCCCCACTGCTGGGTGGATGACGTCACCGTGTCCAGCGACGAGTCTGTGGCAGAGCGCGAGCACTCCCTGCAGAACGACCCGGACGACCGAATCAGCGTCCACAGCCAGGACCCGGCAGCCAGGGCGCTGGTGCATGGCTCGGCGGCTCAGCTCCCCAGGGTGGGTTCCCCTTCCGGGGAGAAGCAGAAGACCCCTGACCATCAGCAAGCGGGGAGCCGACCCGCTCCTCAAGCGCTCGCCTAACGGAGGCAAGGCCAAGACCGGTGGCGGCGGAGGCGGCTGTCCGCGCTCTCTCAAACAGTCCACCGCCTCGGGCTCCAAGGTCGGGGCCGGGGATGGGGTGGAAGAAGGCGAGAGGCTGGCGACGGTGAAGGAGGGGGAGAAAGCTGGGGAGGAGGGAGAGGGGCTGGTCCTACCGAGGTTCGCCTGCCCCAGCTCGGAGAGCAAGTCCCGCCAGGCAGCCATCAAGGAGTGGCTGGCCAAGACCTCCTTCGCCTCAGCCTGCAGGACTGTGCCTCTCACGTGACCCACGCGCTGTTCTCTGTCTGCTCTGGTCCTAGACTTTTGGTTTTAGCTGCATTCCGCAGGCCTGTGCCTCTTCACTGGGCCTCGCGCTGTTGTTGTGGGTCTCTCCTGGCAACTACACCTTCATGTCTCTTCTGTGACCCACGCTGTCATGTTTCACCAGAGACCCCCATCGGCATGCCTTTTCTGTGATCCGCATTGGCTTGTTTCATCTGAGACCTGCAATGTCATATCCCTCCTTTCGCCCACATCGTCATTCACGTCCTTCCCGTGACTCGAGATTGCCATGTCTCGCCTGGGACCCCACACTGTGACGTCTCTCCTGTAACCTGTGCTCTCTCTCTCTCTCTCTCTCTCTCTCTCTCTCTCTCTCTCTCTCTCTCTCTCTCTCCTGTAACTTAGATTGTCAGGTGTTGGCTGTGAACCAGAATAGATTCTCATGTTTTGGTTCTGAACCAAACTGTTGTGTTTCTCCTGTGGCTCACACAGTTGCTCGATTCTCATGAGCCACACCGTGCTCTACCCTTTCTATGACCCACACTGCCCTGCACCTCTCCTGTGACCCACACTGCCCTGTACCCCCTCCTGTGACCCACACTGTCCTGTACCTCTCTCCTGTAACCCACACTGTCCTGTACCTCTCCTGTAACCCACATTGCCCTGTACCTCTCCTGTAACCCACACTGCCCTGTACTTCTCCTGTGACCCACACTGCCCTGTACCTCTCCTGTAACCCACACTGTCCTGTACCTCTTCTGTAACCCACATTGCCCTGTACCTCTCCAGTAACCCACACTGCCCTGTACTTCTCCTGTAACCCATACTGCCCTGTAGTCCTCCTGTAACCCACATTGCCCTGTACCTCTCCTGTGACCCACACTGCCCTGTACCTGTCCTGTAACGCACACTGCCCTGTACCTCTCCTGTAACCCACATTGCCCTGTACCTCTCCTGTAACCCACACTGCCCTGCATCTCTCCTGTAACCCACGCTGCCCTGTACCTCTCCTGTAACCCACACTGCCCTGTACCTGTCCTGTAACCCACACTGCCCTGTACCTCTCCCTTAATCCACATTGCCCTGTACCTGTCTTGTACCCCCCCCCCCCCAACAACACACACACACACACACACACACCCTGTACCCTCCTGTAACCCACACTGCATTGTACCTCTCCTGTAACACCCATTGTCCAGTACCTCTCCCTTAACCCACACTGCCCTGTACCTCTCCTGTAACCCACACTGCCTTATACCTCTCCTGTAACCCACCCTATGCCCTGTAACCCACTCTCCCGTAACCCATACTGCCCCGTTCCTCTTCTGTGATTAACCCAGTTCTATGTCTTTCCTGTGATCAGCTCTGTTCTGTGCCTTTCCTGTGACCTAGCCTACACCAGCCGTCTCTTCTAGACCAGCCCTGTCCTGTATTGCTTCAGTGACTCATCATCCTGTCCTTGGCCTGTCCTGTGACTCGCCCTTTCCTGCACATATCATATGATGTACGCTGCTCTGTCTATGCCTGGACTCGGGACACCGCTCGGATGACCGCGACACTGTAACTCGCGTTGTCCTGTGTCTCTGTTCTGCGCTCATCACTGGTTGGTCAGTTCCACGGCTTCTTCGTGACTGTTACCATCACAGACAGGCTGCCTCCGGCTTCGAATGCAGCATACAAGTCATGACTCAGAAGAAACGTCACCGGCGTTTTTTGTCCCCCACGTTGGCGTCAAATCGAAAGTTCAAGTTCGAGAAAAGAACTGTTGGAGCCAAGGAACGGAATGGTCAGGCCAACATGTCGCGAACTCTCTTTCCAAGTCTCAGGACTTGAACTTAATCACTCTTAGGTACACTAGGCCATTTCTATCGCTTTTTTTTTTTTTTTTTTTTTTTTCTGTATGCGTGTGTGTGTGTGTGTGTGTGTGTGTGTGTGTGTGTGTGTGTGTGTGTGTGTGTGTGCGTCTGAAGAGAGATTTAGAATGAATCGCTTAGAGTTAAACACCATTTTCTCATTCAGTGCAGGAATTTTTGGGCGGATACGAGATAAACAAAAATTATAGATGTTTTATGGATTTTTTTTAATTCCACCAGAGACAGCATTCATATCCATAAGAAGAAGACACTCGCCTTTGTTTGATAAAATTCAAATCTTGAATTGGTGAGGTTGGGCACCAAAAGAGGGTCTGTGGTCTCTGCCAGGCGAAAGAAATGCACAAAAATACCAGTTTCCACCCCGGGTCCCGCAGGCAACATAGACAATTTATAACCATTCATCTGGGGGGCCAGAGTAACAGGATATCGCCGAGGCCCTCCCTCCCAATCAGAAGGAAGTAAACAGAGCTGGATGAATCACTTCGCCCGACATTATAACTCTATTTGAAAATAAACGACAGAGATGAAAAAACAAACAAATACACAAACCCAGAGACGTAGTCTATTAGCCGAGAGTCTTACTCAGTTTCTTTCCGTTTTAAATTCACTTCGTCTTTGATATGAAAACAAGATAGAAATGGTCAAAAAGCGCTGAAAGTCCAGCAGAAAATCTTTGTGGGATATGTTCAGCTATTCTTTTTTGGCGCTAGGCACCAACAATAGTGACTCCTCTGATTGACAGGAGGAGCACACGGCATTCTTACTCTCTCAAACCTTTTAGTTTGGCTCCATCTCCCACCCGCAGTCATTGGACTTTGGACCTCGATAAACTGGCTCTCACCAATCTGTTTGTGTGGATACTCAATGTGTTTGAAAATCAATCTTAAAAATTCGAATTTCTTTCTGGAGCGAGGTGTTTCCATTTCTACGCCCTTTCAATTCTGAGATCACTTTGCGACGGGCTGGGTGGCAAAGAATAAGAAGTAAAAAGGAGCCGGATGTTTGCACAGGAAATCGGAATCGGCAGACGAGTCCCATCGAATTGGGAAGGCTGACCACCCTGTTTTACATCTCCAGGCATGTTTCATAGGGAATGACTGACCGAAGCCTCTGTTGACATTTGTTTGCGCGCGGCTGAATGGTGGATACATTTCAACTTATCATGTCTTCGACTCTTGATCATTGGTAACCGTTTAAAAACACTGTCATTTTTTTTTTTTGTTTGTTTTTGTTTTGTCTTGTTCTTGTTTTTTTTTTTTTTTTTTTTTTTTTTTTTTTTTTTTTTTTTTTTTTGCTACTGAATGTTTCCATTAGAAAAAAAAGATAGCCGGGGTATCTTTTCGGTTAGGGCCGGAGGAGAACTGTCTCAGCGACAGGATGTGGGTCTTCAGAAGTTATGTTCGTGGTGTGTTCCCATCGATTTTCCGCAGACTGCGACACTCACCCAAAGTCTTCATGTACATACTGTTCTGGATACTCAGTGATATCACTAACGATTCACCCAAAAACATTGAACCGGCGCAAGCTCGTGTCGATTTCCGCATGGTACTTTTTTTTTTTAGCTGATCTGACAGGTTTCAGCATATGTGATGATTTCAATGGCCTTGCGGAGGAATGTTATCTTAGCCGACATATTTTTGTACTACAAAAGAAATACAAAACCATCAAAGCATAAACTGAAAATATTTTGTAAAAATCCGCCTACCACCCTTTGTTTAGAATCAACTCACCCTATCCCAGTCCCCACCACCACGAAAAGAAAGGTATGGTCACAGTGTGTGCTTTAGTGTGCTTGATTTTCTTTTGAAAAGGATTACTGTACATGTTTGTATGCCAGGCAGAAGTCTTTTATTGTCAGCTTTTGCTCTTTACAGACACAATTCTTTGAACGAGAACCACAGAATAAATTGCATTAGAGAATTCAGAAGCAGTGAGTGCTGTATGTGTGCGGGTCAAGAAGCCTTCTTG
>JADBJO010000128.1:25000-32500 GCA_016801955.1 Conus betulinus | reverse complement strand
CCGGTTTTGACCAGAGGCCTTTCACTACGGCGGAGATCTGTTCTTCTGTGGAAAAGACCGCTGGCTTTGAATCGGTGGAAGGAGCACAGAGAATAGGGGGTCTTTGGAGGATTTATCCTCGCAGTCGGAAGCGAGACACAAGATTTTGATACAGGGGTTTGTTATTAAAGGGGTACAGGTGGAAGTGAAAGAAAAAAAATCCTTTTTTTGTCACTTCTCCTGATGGGGAAGAGCGAGAAATCCCAGCGACGAAACTTACCGTGAGTAATGTTCCTCTGTCATTCTCCGATGATGATATCTTGAATGCCATTAAAAACCTGAAAACCAATGTACGATCGAAACTTATCGCCGAGAGAGACAGGGATGCTAATGGAAAGTTAACTAGGTGGAAAACACAGGAAGAAGGTTTGTATACATTGATATCCCACCCGTTCCCCTCCCATCATTCATAGAGATAGGGCCATTTAGAGCCTCTCTCTATCATAAAGAGCAGAAGTCGGCCAGGAGAGAAAAAGACTCTCAGTGCAACAGATGCTTAGGTAAGGGGCACCGAGCATCAGTGTGTGACAGACCTATAAAGTGTCGCCAGTGCTACAAAGATGGTCACAAGGCGGGTGACCCTGTGTGTGATATGACCCCTGTGGTCCAGGGGGAGAACAGTGGCTGCCGAGAGAAGACTTCCGTTCGTGACAGGGCCAGTTGTAGTGCTGGCAGTGATCGAGCCGGATCAATTTCCGATCGTGACAGAGCCAGTGTTAGTCCTACGGGTTACAGGGTCAAAAGAAGCCCCTCCCCCGACTCTGACGGTAGGACTACTAGCTGTACCCGCACCAAAAAAATCATCAACTAGCTCGACTTCTCCAAGCGCTACAACCCAGTCCAGGAGATCCAGCAGGGGCAGAACTGTAAAAAGGCAGGGGGCTCTCTCAAAGAAAGGGGATAGATCGCAGACAGTGCTGAAATTCCGGGCAGAGTCCTCACGCTCAGCCTCGACAAAACGTCCTCTTTCCGCGGACTCTACACCACCGCGCAGCACGTTGACAAACAGCGTCGACAGCAGACTAGGGACAATTCCGAGTCTGACGGCGATGATGTTTACAGTGATGTGATGGTTGGGTGAAATTCTCTGCGGTTTAGCCTTTCCGTTGGTTTACATCGGTTACGGACCAGGCAGACGTTTAATGGACAATGATATGGCTATATTTACGTGTGTGTGTGTGTGTGTGTGTGTGTGTGTGTGTGTGTGTGTGTGTGTGTGTGTGTGTGTGTGCGCGCGCGTGTGTGTGTGTGTGTGTATGTGTGTCTTCCGCATTTGCTTTTTATTTGTTTTTTTTTTTTTAATGGGGAAAATGAACAGATTACTATTTCCTTTCTAGGAAAATGAATCGATTACGCGTTCTTTCTTTTTAAACACACGAGGACTGAAAAACAGATTAAAAAGAACTGCAATGTTTTCATTGTTCAAAACAACAGAAGATTGACATAGTATGTCTTCAGGAAACACATATAAACTGAAAGCGAAGCAAATTTCTGAGAGAAACATTGGGGAGGGAAAATTATTCTATCATAGTGGGACAGCTCATAGCAAAGGGCAAGTCATATTAATATCTAAACATTTCCAAGGAAATGTTGAACTTCAAAACTGCAGCGATAGAATAGTTGCTATCTCAATTAAGACGGAGAATAGGGAAGTCACACTGGCTAACGTGTATGCTCCTAATGAAACGCAGGAAAAAATGAGACTTTTCAAAAATTTACAAGACATATTTATTAAATTGCAAATCGAAAAAAAAACTTACTGTGCATGGGAGACTTCAACACTGTTATGTGTAATAGTTTGGACATAATATCCGGTGACCCACACTGTGAAAAAGAAATTACAAAATTAAACAAAATGGTTACGAACACTGGCTTGACAGATCTTTGGAGAGTGTTTCATGAGGAGGAAAAGGAGTATACTTGGTGCAGGCAAAATCCGTTCATTGCACGGAGGCTTGATTTTTGCTCTGCCAGCCAAGAATTGGCTGACAAGTGTGTTTCATGTGACATCATGTCTGTGTCGCCAATACGGATCATAGAGCAATACTTACTGAAATAAAAGATAATGAATTCGTCAGAGGGCCTGGCTACTGGCGTTTTAGTAACAGTTATCTGAAAGATGCCGTTTTCGTTGGCAGAATGAATGTTGTATTAAAGAAATGGATAGGTGAAAGTAAAGAAATGTTTGAAAAAACAGGGGATCAATGGGACTGGTGTAAAATCAAAGATAAAACATTTTTGTTTAGAGTATGGCAAATTTAGAGCACAAAACAAACGGAATGAACTTTTAGATTTGAAATGTAAACTCCAGAAGATTGATCAACTATGTGCAAATGATCCTGATAACGAACAAAACCAAAAAGAAGTTATGGAAATAAAGAAAAAAACTTGAAATATTATCACTTGAAAAAGCTAGGGGAGCCCAAACAAGGGCAAGAACAAAGTGGGTAGAAGAAGGAGAAAAAAAAAAAAACAAAATATTTCTTAGGCTTGGAAAAGGTTCGTGGTAACCAAAATGCAATGACACAAGTGCAAAAGGATAATGGTGAAATAATTACAAATCAGTCGGAAGTATTGAAAGAAATTAAAGATTTCTACTCAGCGTTATATTCTAAATCGCCAGAGGAAGAGGGGAATATGAAAGAAAAATTGAAAGAATTCATTCAAAATGAACCATTTACAAAATCAGAAGAAGAGTCTTTCACATGTGAAGGTCTAATGAGTGTACAAGAGGCAAGTCTAGCTTTAAAGCATATGCAAAACGGATCAGCACCAGGTAGTGATGGTCTTACAACTGCATTTATGAAGTTTTTTTTCTGGATAACTATAAGCGATTTTGTAACTGAATCATTTAATGAATCTTTCAGAGAGGGTGAAAATGTCATACAGTCAGAAACAAGGCATTATTATACTACTTCACAAGAGCATTGATCTTCCAAGAGACAAAGTAAATAATTGGAGACCAGTTACACTAACTAATACAGATGATAAAATACTAGCAAAGGCATTGGCGTTGAGACTGAGTAAAGTTATTGATACATTAATTAGCCATGATCAAGTAGGTTATCTGAAAGGACGAAATATTTCAACAGTAATACGAACTATAGATGATGTCATCAACTATCTAAATGTAGCCAAAAAGTGCGGATATCTATTAGCACTAGATTATCAAAAAGCGTTTGACTCTGTTTCTAAAGAATTTATGTTGCAAACTTTCGACATATTTGGGTTTGGGAACCAGTTCAAAAGATGGGTAAGTGTGATTACAACGAACACCGTCAGCAGCATAAATCATGGTGGCTGGATCTCGGAATCTTTCCCTGTGAAATGTGGCATCAGACAGGGCTGTCCTTTTTCACCTCTGGCTTTCATTTTAGCTGTTGAATTACTCGCAATAAAGATTCGGAACAGTAATATATCAGGAATTGATCTTCCCACTTTCAATAATGAATTGGTAAAGCTTAAAATAAAACAGCTAGCAGACGACACAACTTTGTTTCTAAATAACAGAGATGACATGATAAAAGCACATGACATAATAAATGATTTCTCTGTTTTTTTTTTTCTGGTCTCAAATTAAATGTGCAGAAAAAAAAAAAGCAATGAGGCTAGGGATGCAGAGGTATGAAGACAATATGCCATTTATGTTAACTGAACAAATTAAAATACTAGGGATTTACTTTAAAAATAACCAAGCAGCAATAAACATAGAAGAAAATTGGTTTTAAAACGAATTGAAACAATGAATAAATTGATTAGAACATGGAGTAAGAGAGATTTAGGAATTTATGGGAAAATAGTTATAATAAAGTGTTTTTTGTTGAGTCAGTTTGTGTTTGTAATGCAGTCAATAGGTCTGCCAAAGCACGTTTTGACCACAATTAACAGAACCCTATATAAATTCTTATGGCAGAAGAAGAATTTCAAATAAAAAAAAGTTTGAAAAGATAAAAAGAAAAATAATGGAAACAGATATTAGTCAAGGAGGAGTCAAGATGGTAAACCTTTTTAAGATGCAAGATAGTTTCTCTCTACAGTGGGTAGGAAGATTATTTACAGCCATAAAACGATAACTGGAGCTATATCCCCAAATGGCATTTGGATAAACTAACGAGTAACATGGGTGCCTCTGATATAAACTGTACATCGAGAATGCTGTCCCCCCATTGTCAGATCAATAACCCATTTTGGCAAGAAGTTCTACACACACATTTAGATAAAAACACTAACCAAACAAACTAATGTATCACGACAAAACTTTCACAAACAGCTACTGTGGAATAATTCGCTTATAAAATATAAATGTCGCACTCTATTCTTTCCTTCCTGGAAAAGAGTAGGAATTGAAAGCGTAAAGGGATATTATTAAAGAAAATGAAAATAGAATGCTGAGTTCCGAAGAAATTCTGGAAAAAGTAGTACAAAACAGAGGAATGTTCTTTTTGAATATAATGCTTTAATGACTCAATACCTGCATCCTGGAAAAACTGGATACGTGAAAATCCTTGCCAAGAAGAGATACAGAATTGCTTTGATTACAGGGCTTACTGTTTAAAGCCAAAAGATATCAGGAAAATGTTAACCGATAAAGGAAATACAACGGAAGACTTAAAGACGTGTGTGCTCATAGGTTTTGGCTTAGAAATCTGAACTTCGAAATAGACAAGGATTCATGGCTAATGGCACATGCTGCTACGAAAAAAATCAGATTAAGAGAGCTGCAGTGGAAAATTGTTCATAATATATTCCCAACAAATATTTTGTCACATAAAATGAAATTGGTAGAGGATAGTAACTGTTCCGTTTGCAGAACTGAAGTAGATTACATAGAGCATTTCTTTTTTACAAATGTCCCCCTGTGAAAGCATTTTGGAAGAAAATGGAAAGTTATGTTCATGGTCAGACAGGTATCCACATAAATTTAGATCTTTTTGACATTCTGTTTGGAGTCAAGATAACTACCTGTGGAAACGATATCAATAATCAAAACATAATAAACCACATGATCTTAATCGGGAAAATGTGTGTTAGTATACAAAAGAAAACAAACACAAATATTCCATTACATATACTATTTGAACAACACGTGCATTTAAGAGTATTGAAAATCAGATGACATCTTCGACATAACTAGAAGTCGATGCAGAAATAATATATTAGACGGATATTAAATACTTAAAAACTGTAGATAAAAAAATAATAAGTACTTTATAAATCAAAATGAAATTGGACAGAAACGCGCGCGCGCGCGCGCGCGCGCGCGCACACACACACACACACACACACACACTCACGCTCTCTCTCTCTCTCTCTCTCTCTCTCTCTCTCTCTCTCTCTCTCTCTCTGACCCAATCAAGGGACACAATTATAGGCTTGAGCGTGTTTTACGCGACACTGGGAACCCCCCCCCCCCCCAAACCCCCCCCCCCCCCCCCCCATAATATTTGAATGCCAAATGAAAATATCGCAACACATGATCCCCATGACTTGCCCAAAGTAGCACCATGTTCTCTGTCTGTCTGTCTGTCTGTCTGCCTGTCTGTCCCTCTCTCTGCCTGTTTGTATGTATGTATGTATGTATGTATCTTTCTCTCTCTCTCTCACTTGCTCAGTCGCAATCCGTAAGTGCCGAACACGTGCGTAGGCGCATATACACTTATAATATTTGGTGCCATTGGTGTGCTATTTATTCCTTATGACTGCTGCCTGTTTTTGCTTTAAAGAATTAATTGTAACAAAATGATCATTACTAACGCCAGTCTTTGTATAACCCAAGACTATTATCCCAAGTACTAAAGCTCGTCAAAGAAGGGAAGGGAGGGGAGTAGGGGAGAAATGGGGGCTTGGGGAGGGGGAGAGCGGTGATTTGGGGAAGGAGGGAGGGTGGGATCGACAATGGGAAAAGGGGGAAGTGAAAACAAACAAAGAAACAAACAAACTCCTCCCAACCAACCAACTTTTCACGCCAGTTGTCACGTTTCTTGACTTTCCTCATGCCTTCCTTGTTGACCCTTTCGTTTCGCTGCAAGGCTGGCCTCTTCGGGGAATAGCCAACTGGTGGGACCATTTTGTAACAAACTCTACATACAATTCTATGATGCCGCCTCTGTCCTTCTATCCGTCCCTGTCTCTGTCTCTGTCTCTCTCTCTCTTTGGGAAGATTTGAAAGAAAAGAAAATCATTAAGTGTTAAATCCTTTGTTTCATTTATGTTGTTCTCTTTGTATAAGCAGCACATTATCAGTGTGAGAGTGCCAGTACACCACACATTAGAACCTTAACAAACCCAGACAATTTGCATCAAACACCAAAACGCTAAAACCAGCAAGACTATGTCCATTTATTAGAGAACATACAGACTACGCATGGTGTGTAAGGGACTGCTTGGAGAGAGAGGGGAAAGAAAAAAAAATAAGAGAGAGAGAAAGAAAGGAAGAAAAAAAAAACTAGTAGTTGAAATTACTTTTTTTTTCTTTTTTCTTTTTGGCAGATGAAGAGGACAGTGTGAAGCACCAAAAAATGAAGAGGTGGATTTCGGCCATAGGGAAAAAAAAATCACCGCCTTAGGTGCTCCATTGATCCGACAACTGATGCCACAAAAAAAAAAAAAAAAAACATATGGAAACACACACACACACACACACACACACACACACACACACACACACACACACACGACGCGCGCGCGCGCACACACACACACACACACACACACACACACACACACACACACAGGCACACTCACACAACACACACACACACACGCACGCAGGCATGCTACACACACACACACACACACACACACACACACACCACACGCACGCGCGCGCGCGCGCGCGCGCGCACACACACACACACACACACACACACACACACAATGATATTGATGAGAATCAGCATCAAGTAATGCATACCAGCTCATTTGGCGAAAAATGTCCTCATGCAAGCCAGTGAAAACCCTATGGACGCCAAGGCGGGCACTGTGTTAGGTGAACAGTCCTTAATCCTGTAGAAATTCCGGTAAGGTTGGTCTGTGCTGCAATCACTAGTGTCCGTGGTGGTGCTTTGCAGCCTGTACATCCATACTTGAGTGTCCGCTCTGTAAATTTGAATTGAGGTTAGGGACAAATGAGTGATGTTGCCAGGTTCCATCCACTGACTGAATGTCTGCTCATTTTCTGTTGTGCTTCAGCGCGCCTGTCGTGAAAGTTTCTTCTTTTGGCTGGAGGCTCCTCTGACGAATATGACGGGCAGTTTGGAAATATTGATGGATAGGCCTGGCCAGTTCATTCTGGGTTTGTTTCTTTTAACAGTGAGAATACTACCGTTTGACCTTGTCTCAGAGTCCACTGTTACAATGAGGCCTTCACTGAAATGTTTAGCGCACACAACAGAATTCGAAATTGACTCAAAGTTTGCGTAAGCAGTTCTACACGGCCACAGATATTGCCCGTCTGCATCA
>JADBJO010000128.1:15000-20000 GCA_016801955.1 Conus betulinus | reverse complement strand
CAGGAGTTTTTCTCACATCGCTATAGGGCACCTGCTCTAAGCTGGGACATTTAAGCCGTAAAACTCTCACTTTTGTTCCCCTTTGACCAGATCCAGCTGGAACTCTTTCAGCTGCCTTCGCCATTGCCTTTAGGTATTCTGGTGGTCCCCTTCTTACCAGAATCTCGAGCTGTTTTCGTGATATCATGGACTGATGAGCTTAAGAGTCCCCTGGCCCCGACGTCTATGGCGAAGACTTGGGCTCTGAAGCCAGATTCCCTCTAGCTGCTGGCAGGCTGGCATATTTCTCAGCCACAAGACGTTTCATCAGAATCAGTATTCGGTTTCATGCCACTATTCCGAATGTTCTGTTCGCCCATCCCATCCCTATCCCCCTTCCTGCTTTGCCTCAGACCATCTTCAAATCTCTTGAAGAGGGGAACAAAGAATGAAATAAGGGACTTCTAGATCTTCAGTCTAACGTTCTTCCAAACGAGATATTCAGGCTGACAGTAAGCATGGTGTTTTAGATCTGTATGAGCACCGACGGCAAAGGCACGCTTGATTTAGGCTACTTCCAATCTCAACATTTTTTCACTTCGTCATAAGGTGGCATTAGGTATAAGGATCAGACGAAACGTGGATTTGTATAAGGAACAAGAAAGTCCAACCAAGACCGTCACATAGACAAACAGTAACAAAAAAACAAACAAACCAAAAAACTCACCACCACCAGCAACAACAACAACAACAAAACGCGCATTATGATTTAGATGTCAAGGTATTTTAGTGCCCTTTCAGTACTCCAGATTAAGTTTTAAAAGGAAGGCTACTCTGTGTTCCATCGCAAACAGGAGGCAAACCAAAACGCACATATGTATGAATGTATGTATAAATGTATGTATGTATGTATGTATGTATGTATGTATCTATCTGAATGCAATATCAAGTCTTGACTGAACTTTCTGTTTTAAGTATTTTCTGTTCATTCTATTTTGTGACGTACTCGTCCATTTTGATGCGGTAAATGCATTCACTTATATTCATCCCTAATTAATCCCACGTCAGATGTGTGCCGGAAACGTTTTGTTTCCATTGACGACGGTTGTTCCCGTAAGCAACAGCACACACGTATGTGTCAGAGAGATCTGCCGTCCGAGAAGACCAAACGGCCATCTTTATTCTCGGTCTTTAAACCGCTGCTGAATCAGTGGCAACTAACTGACCATCAGTTAGGCCCGTCTTCTTCCGGCGTCATTTCCTGCTGGTCCAGAGCAGTCCATCGTGATCTTTCTGGCATGCGCGTATACTGCCCCCCCCCCCCCCCCCCCCCACTCCACTCCTTCATTAATATCATATAGCATGCACGCGACCTTGTGCCGTCTGTGTGCATTCATTAATGGCCATACCAGCCTGGGGGGGGGGGGGGGGGGGGGGGGGGGGGGGGGAGGATGGAGAGTGGGAGGGAGGGGAGGGAAGAGGGGAGGGGGCGTTACGGGAAGAACGAAATGGGGAGAGGATGTCGTTATCGTTGTCATAACTCAGCCGAGTGACACATGTAATTATGATCTGGCTCTTGTGTCAACATATGGCGGTTCCATGCTTTGACTGTGATGAATGCAGAGAGAGAGAGAGAGAGAGAGATAGAGAGAGAGAGCGAGAGAGGAGAGAAGAGAGAGAGAGATGCCTTTTCTCATTCATCTTGATAATTAAACAATTTCGATTCTCTCTCTCTCTCTCTCTCTCTCTCTCTCTCTCTCTCTCTCTCTCATCTCTCCTCTCTCTCCCTCTCTCTCCCTTCTCAGACATCTCTCTCTCTCTCTCTCCTCGCTACTCCCGCTCTCGCCTGTCGCGCGTCTCTGCTCGTCGTGGTGTGTGGTGTGTGTGTGTGTGTGTGTGTGGTTGTGTGTGTGTGTGTGTGTGTGTGTGTGTGTTGGTGTTGTTTGTTGTTGTTTTTTTTGTTTTGTCGTTATTTCTTCCTCAGTTTATCAGCAATGGTTTTGATTGATAATTAAACAGGTTATTCTTCAAGATCTGATAGATAAGTTCTACTATTTATCTCTATCAGTTCCATCATGATGCGAAGCTCAGATTATCAATGGCTTTGGTTATATAGGTTATCGGTTCCGCACATCAGCACATCTTGAAATTCACAGTAGCAGCCCGGCATTGGTTTTGCGGTGATTATATCACACATACCCCCCCCCCCCCCCCCCCCCCCCCCCCCCCCCACTCTCCCCTCTCTCTCTCTCTAATTGTGTGCTCTTGGTTAACCGCGTTCTGTTATAACCAAGATTTCAAACCAGAAAAAGCGTGATGATATGAAATGCAAGTCTCGTCGACTGTACCTCTATTTTGGTTTATATGCATTTTGTTCAGTTTTGCCCCGGTCACATCAGACGATCGGTCATTCTAGAGAAAAAAAAAGATATAGGCCTACTTATCCACTTCAAATTCATTCCTAATTAATTTGACGTCGTATTTATACGGGTAAATGCTTTGTAACAATCAGTAACGGGAATTCCCGTTAACGACGCAATACACGATCGAAACTGGCAGGAAAACAATGCCGTTTTGTGTGGGTTTAGAAACTGCAATCTTTTAATTCATTATGCAAAGCACAATGCTCAACGCGGTGCTAATAAAACAAACTCGTTTGCCTGATGTCGGCCAGATGTCAAAACGAACAACCAGAACAATGCTGTCACGGTTACACGATTGTTTGTTGTTGTTGAATATTTCTTGTAAGATAATATGATGTGTGGTACACACACACACACACACACCACACACACACACACACACACACACACACACACACACATACACACACACAAGCAAAGCGCGCGCACGCACACGCACGCACGCACATCACACACACATTTGGTTTATGTATCAGCTCAATTCATACCATGATTTTCCCTCCGCCCGCCGACGCCACACTGGACGTTCAAATCCGAAGGTTCCCTCATCGTGACATTCAGTAAAGATTCTCTCTGGTCTCCGCCAAATGTCAGTAGGTGACTACTAAAGAGTAAATCGACTTTGATATTTGCCCGAAAGAAGTCATACAATGGAGAGTGTGATTCGATTCTATCATGATAACATTGCTCAGACCATCAAGCAACCATTTAGATCGTCACGGGATTTAGTAGTATTGAAATAGGGATATTACCGACACATGGATCAATTCAGGAAGCTTGGAAAGCCATATCATTCGGGCTGAGGTCGACATCGCTATCTTCAGTTCGATGTATTCTCTTCAGTAATCAGAAACGGAAAATAAGAATAAGGGAAAACATTTTTCTTTCGTACCCCCCCTTAATCTTAAGAGCGTTTTTTATCGATCAAAATTGAAGCTGGTTTATTGGAATTAAATGATTTGGGTCTGCTCCCTTTTCATGTCAGAGCGTTCTTCAACATTTCTGCCAACAAACTGGGAAAGATTGTCTTTCGGTACCCTCTGGCTTGTACACATGCTTACATCTTCTGTCACCTTATCAAGGAAATTTTTGTGTAGGAGAATACATTGAGAAGAGAACATTCAGTTCCATGAAAGGTTTGTAAATCAGTCTCAGTACTTTGACAGAAAGCAGCTCTTTGTACAGGAGGGAGGTACAAAAGGTGGGATCTTTCCAAACGCGTCCTTGGTGTTTGAGTGGCAATAAGCGATTCTTACGGGTGAAGGTAGGAAATGAAATCTTTCGGGAGCTGGCTCAGAATTTCCCCTTCAGTTGAAGAAGTAATCTGTTTGAAACTCTGAGCTGTTGAACATAATTTTGCAAATTTTAGAGGAGTTTCGGTCGTGGTTGGACGCATCGAACAAGGTACATCACCACGCATACTATCTGACAACACGCAGACCTTCGAAGTCAGGCAGGAATGGTGATGTTGTTTAAAAGGCAATTCAGTTATAGTAGCTGGGCACACATGGATCTCATGCCATCCCACGCACGGCCTCAAACACAGCTCTACGCTTGACACCCCCCCCGGGGAAAAAGATACCAAGGACAACCCAAGGAAATCTGGAGCAGTACAGACAAGAGGAGAGAAAAGGGCAAAGAACTGACTCTTGAGACTCTTTTTATCTAATCGACGAATCAATCCCCACTCGTAGTTCACCTTGAATTGATGGCGTCGATTCCAACGTGGGTTGCGCCAAGGTGCCGATGCTTTAGACTCGACTCAGATGACTGTAAGGTATGGTTTTTCCCTAGAAATTAGATCTGGTTTTCGCTATCAGAAACAAGTGCACATTTCCCACCATGCACATCATGCTGACATAACAGGGGTGGAGTTCGTTTAAATCCACCTACGCTGTACATAGCGACCACATGCTCGACCAGAAGTGTGTCACAAGTCGATTCGTGGGAGAAGGGGGGGAGCGAGGGGAAGGAGAATAGAGGAGGCAGCAAGTACGTATTGACCGACCACCTATGCCACGCTTTGCACTCTAAAGATGCCACAGCCTTGTACCACTATCTTAAATAGAAGCAACCCACACACCACCCTAAACCGCACTCTTTAAAAAAAAAAAGTCAACAATAGAAAGCTTCTGTTCAGTCATGCATTGTTTATGGTCATTGAATGAATGAAACGGGTTACTTACTTCAGAAATGACAAAAACTCCTTTTTTTTTTTCAAAGCTTGGTATTGTATCAGGTTGTGAATCTTGTTGATTTTGTACCTGTCGTTGCATGTGCCTATCTGAGTAAATCAAATCTATTTAAAAACACCCAAAGAAAAAAAAGTGAAAGTAAAACAGAAAGAGTGGGTAGACGGATGAATGAATGAATAAATGAACGAGAATGTGTGGAAGAAAGAAAAGACATCGTGTGTGAGCATTCAGCAGTTGTGCTGATGAATAAGCTTTGTTTGTACGGCTTTCGTTTACAGGGGAAATCCCTCCAGACATCTCAGTTTCAGGTGGTATATACTGGCACTGACAGGCAGACAGCAGTTGTTGCGTGTAGGTAAAGGGGGAAAAAAGAAGAAAAGAGAAATATAGGCTACAGGGGAAT
>JADBJO010000127.1:1075000-1084002 GCA_016801955.1 Conus betulinus | reverse complement strand
CTCGCGTCATCCACCCTGCTCTCTTCGTCTCCTCTCCTCCTCTCTCCAAACTCTCTCTCATCTCTCAATATGCATGTTGCTTCTTGCCCTCGCATCTCTATCTCATCTCTCTCTCTCTCTCTCCTCTCACACACACACACACACACACACACACACACACACAACCCACCCACCACATGCCCCCACCCTCACCTCCCCCCCTCTTTTCTTTCCGCTTTCTGGTCCTTCCTCCTTCCTCCCATCCTCCTCCTTCCTCCCGTCCTCTTTTCCTCCCTGCCGTCTCCTCCGCTCTTTCTTTCGTGTCTTTCCTGTTGCTTCTTTTTTTTTTTTCTTCCTTTTTCCTGTTTTTTTCTCACTTCTTATCCTCATTATCTTCTCTTCTTTTTTCAATTTGTAGTTGTTGTTGGGCAGAATTGTAAAAAGGCCTTCAATGAGCCTAATTCTCAACCCATTAAAGATTCATTCATTCATTCATTCTTCTTCTTCTTCTTCTCCTAACCTCCATCGACCTCTCCTCCACCTTTGTTTCTTTCTCCCCACCTTCGTTTTCCTCCTCTGCCTTCCCTCCCCCCCCCCCCCCCCCCACCCCACTTCCTCTCTTCCTCTGTTGTGTCCTGCTCTTCCGTCCGGTTCTGTTCCTCCTCCCTTCGCCTTCTTTCCTTCCTCCCACCCACCACCACCACCCACCCCTCACCCTCACCCCCACCCTCGTCCCCCTTTTCCTTTTTTTCCTCCTCTGCCATTTTGTTCTTTTAGTCTTCTGTTTCTCCTTCTCCTCCTTCTGTTTCCTCTGCTCTTCCTCTCCTCTGCCTCCCTCCCCAGTTCCTTTTTCCTATTCTAGTTCCCCCCTCCTCCTCCTCCTCCTCCTCCTCCTCCTCCTCCTCCTCCACCACCACCACCACCACAACCACCACCACCATCACCACCACCATTTATCTTTCGCCTTCTTCCTCCTCCTCGAATTTCCTCTCCTGCTACTTTTTTTCTCTTCTATTTCTCTTCCCCCTCCCCCCCCCCCCCCCCCCCCCCCCCCAATTCCTTTTTCCCTTCCACCTTCCTCTTCTCCTTCTTCCTCTAATCTACTACTTTTTCCCTCCTCTGTTTCTGCTGCTCCTCTTGTTTCTGCACCTCATTCAACCTGTTTCCTCTTCTCGTTCTCTTTCCTTGTTTTTTCCTCCTCCCCTTTGTCCTTCCTCTTTTCTCCTTCCTGTCTTCTTCCTCTTTCCTCCTCTCCTTTTTTTCTTCCTTCCTTCTCCTCCTCCTTCTCCTTCACCTTTCTTTTCTGTTCCTTCCTGCTTATTCTTCTGTTCTTCCTCTCCCTACTCCTTCCTGTCTTCTCCTTCCTGTCTTCTCTCTTTCCTGTCTTCCTCCTCTTTCCTCTCCTGTTTTTGTTTTTCTTCCTCCTTCTCCTCCTTCTTCTCCTCCACCTTTCTTTTTCTGTTCCTTCTTTCTTATTCTTCTTCTGTTCCTCCTCTTCTTATTATTGTTCAGCATTATCTTTCTTATTCTTCTGTTCCTCCTCTCCCTTCTTATTCCTCTCTTCTCCTTCCTTTCTTCTTCCTCTTTCTTACCTGTTTTTTCTTCCTCCTTCTCTCTTTCCTTCTTCTCCTGCATCTTCCTTTTCTGTTCCTTCCTCCTTCTTCTTCTTCTGTTCCTCCTCTCCCTTCTCTGTCCTTCACCTTTTTTCTTCTCTTCTATATTCCTCTCCTCCTCCTTCAATTTTCTTCTGCTTCTTCTTTCCTCTCCTGCTTCATTCCGCCCCCCTCCCCCTCCTTCCTTTCTTGTTCCTCCTCCTCCTCCTAATTCTCCCACACACACACACACACACACACACACACTCTCCTCCCGCCTTCCCCAGCCCCCTTCTATTCCTTTCTCCCTTCTCCCTCCTTCTCCCCATTCTGATTTTTCATTCTCCTCCATTGTTTCGTCTTCGTCCTTTAGTTTCTCCTCCAATTTCTCCTCTTGTTATTCGCCAGTGTTTTTTTTCCCCTCCCATCTCTTCTCTTCTCTTCTCTTCTTTATTCTATTCTCCTCCTTCCTCTCCTTTTCGTCTTCTTCTTTTCTCTTCTTCTTCTTTTCTTAGTCTTCTTCTTCTTCTTCTCTTTCTCTTTCTTCTTCTCTTCTTTCTTACTTACTTCTTCTTCTTCTTAGTCTTCTTCTTCTTCTTCTTCCCGGTCGTCCTTCTCCGTGTTCACTTCTTTCTTCTTCTTCTCTCTCCTCCTCTCCTTCCTCTCTTCCTAGTCTTTTTCCTCTCACCCTTTTCCCCTCCGCCTTCCTCTCCTCTTTTCCCCTTTTCCTTCCTTTTCCTCCTCCTCCTCTTCCTCTTTCCTCCTCCTCCTCCTCTTTCCCCCTCCTGCTCTCCCCCCTTCCCCCCTTCCTCCTCCTCCTCCTCCTCTTTCCCCCTCCTGCTCTCCCCCTCTTTCCTCCTCCTCCTCTTCTTTTCCCTCTCCTGCTCTTTCCTCCTCCTCCTTCTCTTTTACCTCTCCTGCTTTTCCTCCTCCCTCCTCCTCCTCCTCCTCCTCTTCCCTCCTTCTCCTCCTCTTCTGCCTTCTTCTTCTCCACCTCCTCCTCGTCTTCTTCTTCTCCTCTCCTCCTTCTCTTCTTTTTCTTTCCGTCTCCTCCTCCTCTTTCTTCTCCTCCTCTCTTCTTCTCCTCCTCCTTTTTTCTTTCCTGTCTTCTTTTCTCCTCCTCCTCCCTCCTTCTTTGTCTTCGTTCATCCGTCATCCTCCTCCCTCCTCCTTCCCTTCTCCTTCTCCTCATCTTCCTTCTCCCTCCTCATGCTCCTCCTCCTCCTCCTCCTCTTCTCCTCCTCATCTTCCTTCTCCTCTTCCTCCTCCTCCTCCTCTCCTCCTCCTCCTTCCTTCTCCTCCTCCTCTCCTCCTCCCCATCTTCCTCTCCCTCCTCCTCCTCCTCCTCCTCCGCCTCCTCCGCACTCCCCATCTTTCTCCTCCTCTTCTCTCCTCTTCCTTCCTCCTCCTCCTCCTCCTCCTCCCCCTCCCCCCTCCCGCCGCCCCCCCCCCCTCCTCTCCCCCCCATCTCTGTTCTGAGTTATGAGGCCTTACATAACTGATAGCAAGGCACGCAGACCCTGCACTCGTAAGCAGCGGAGCGACAGGTCTGGACCCGTGGAACGATCATGTCGGCCGATAACCAGGGAAAGCCGACACCTCGTTGCTCCGTTGATGGAGAGCGCACTGCTTCAGCGGCTGCGTCACACACAAATAAATGACACACCTTCATTGCGTTGGCTGTTTTGCTGTTTCGTTTTTTTTTTTTTTTTTTTTTATGACCTTATTAGTCGGGGGGGTGCGGGGGGTGGGGGTGGGGTGGGGGTGTGGGGGTGCGGTTCGCTGGCAGTGCGGCATGTCATGCGGCATGTTGCCTGTCTATAGCTGTTTGTCCGTCTGGCTGGCTGGCTGGCTGGCTGGCTGTTTTGTCCGTCTGGCTGTCTGGCTGCTGTCTGTCTGTCTGTTTGTCCGTCTGGCTGTCTGGCTGGCTGGCTGGCTGTCTGTCTGTCTCTGTCTCTCTCTCTTTCGAATTCAGTGGCTGTCTTTGCCTGCCTTTTCTGTATGTCTGTCTCTGTCTGTCTGTCTGTCTGTCTGTCTGTCTCTCTCTCCTCTCTCTCTCTCTCTCTCTCTCTCTCTCTCTGGTTATGTGCGTGTGTGTGTGTGTGTGTGTGTGTGTGTGTGTGTGTGTGTGTGTTGTGGTGTGTGTGTGTGTGTGTGTGTGTGTGTGTGAAGCAATATGTACATAAACCATGTTTATGAACAGCAAGAATGACGAAGAATACAAAAGAAAAAGGAAAAATTCATTATGTCTTCCTCCCCCCCCCCCCCCCCCCCCCCCCCCATCATCCCCCTCTTTCCTGTATGTCGTGTTTCATACACCGTGACTTCCACATTCAGAGAGAAATTCTTTAGGTAATTCAGCATGCGGCGCTCCTTTGATCTATATCAATACCATTTTTTTTTAATGGGAAGGCTTTTTTTGTTTTGTTTTTCTTTTTTTTTCTGTCTTCCTTTCTTTCTTTCCTTTGCCTCTTTTTCTGTTTTCTTTCTTTCTTTTTTGTTGTTCCTTTCTTTCTTTCTTTTTCGGGGGTTTTCTGTTTTTGTTTTTTTCTTTCTTTCTTCTTTCTTTCTTCTTTTCTTTCTTTTTTCTTTTCTTTCTTTCTTTCGTTCTTTTCGCTTTGGTCGCTCCTAAGGAATGTGGGAAGGAAGGCAGGGTGTCATAAGCAAAGAAATGCCAAGAACAAGATCTCTCTGTCTCTGTCTGTCTGTCTGTGTCTGTCCTGCCTCCTGCCTGCCTGTCTGTCTGTCTGTCTGTCTGTCTGTCTCTCTCTCTCTCTCTCTCCAATCTCTCTCTCTCTCTCTCTTCTTCTTCTCTTCTTCTTCTTCTTCTTCTTCTTCCTTACATTTTTTTCCATGTTCTTTCCTGCATACAGCCAAGAGAGAGAGAGAGAGAGAGAGAGAGTATGTGTGTGTGTGTTAAGCGCGTGTGTGTGTGTTTGAATATGTGTATGTGCGTGCGTGCGCGCGCGTGCGTGTTCATGTGTTGTGTGTGTACGTGTGTGTGTGTGTGGTGTGGTCTGTGTGTGTGTGTGTGTGGTGTGTGTGTGTGTTGTGTGTGTGTGGTGTGTGTGTGTGTGCGCGCGCGCGAGTGTGTGTGTGTTGCCTGAATTCTGTCTTTCTGTCTGTAACATGTGTATGTGTGCGCCGCTAACATCCATAAACTCTCAAACTGGACGCAAGTTCCTCAATTGAATATTATGTCATGAGAATTTATCCTCCGACTGTGAAGGTTACACATCATCACAGAATGGCCGTTAGTAACAATACATTTCAAGGTTCTCTCTCTCTCTCTCTCTCTCTCTCTCTCTCTCTCTCTCTCTCTCCTCTCTCTCTCTCTCTCCTCTCTCCTGTGTGTTGTGTGTGTGTGTGTGTGTGTGTGTGTGTGGTGTGTGTGTGTGTGTGTGTGTGTGCGTGTGTGTGTGTGTGTGCGTGTGTGTCTGTGTGTGTGTGTCTGTGTGTGTGTCTGTGTGTGTGTCTGTGCGTGTGTGTGTGTGTGGTGTGTGTGTGTGTGTGTGTGTTGTGTGTGTGTGTGCCCGGTGATTGTCAGCGTTAGAAGGTGTGCATAATGACATGAATAAGACGAGAGGATGGGGAGATAAGACCATGATGAGGATGAATCGCAGCGGGCTTGGAGGGAAAGGGGGAGGAGCGAGAGGAGGTGGAGGGGGGTGGTGGGGGGGGAGGGGGAACGGGGGAAGGAGTGGGGTGCCCAGAACTTAGGGAGGGTGGGGGGGGAGGAGGAGGAGGAGGAGGAGAGAGGGAGTCGCACCTTTCTGATCCCTCGTTCGTCGTCTTTGGGGGGGGGGGGGGGGGGGGGGGGGGAGGGCCCAGTCATCACGGCTGCTTTGCTGTGTTTGTGCTTTACCTTGGCAAATTGCTTGCAACCCCCCCCCCTCCTCTCCCCACCCTCCCTCCCTCCCCCAACCTTTCCTCCACTCCCTGCAACCCGCCCATCCGCTCCCATCCCACCCTACCTCCCCCCCCCCACCCCCTCCAAACCCTCCACCCCTCAACCCTCAACCCTCCGTACCTCTGTCCTTTCCATCTCCAGCCTCAGCTGCCTCCTAAGTTCCCAGTGTTGATAATGTGTTTTAAAGCCACCCTCCCCCACCCCCACCCTTCCCCCCCCAGTTTTCTTTAAGGTACTATTCGCAGACACCTACTATATATTACAGTCAACTATTCCGGCTTCTCATTTGTAAAGTAAAAAGAAAAAGAAATAAAAACTCTGTTGTGTTGCGACGACAAGAAGGCATTTGCCCCCCACCCACCCCCACCCCCATCCACACCACACACACACACACACACACACACACACACACACACCACACACACACACCAGACCACACACACACCAACACACACACACACACACACACACACACCACACACACCAAAACGCTGGGAAGTAGTTGGAAATCGGGTCACGATGCAAACGGTGATCGCTGCTTAATGAACTGCCGATGTGGGGACTGTGAAATCTTGTGGAGGGGAGAGCATCGACTGGGGGTGGGGGTGGTGGGGGATGCGGTGTGTGGCGAATTGGGAAGGGGGGGGGGGGGGTAGGGGTAGGCAGACGGGAGGAGAAAGAGGGAGGAGAAGTGCACACGGTGTTTTTTTCACCTGTGCTGAGTTGAAGCACGTCACCTTTCATGGCAAGACCGAGTTTCTTGCAGGGGGGGGGGGGGGGGGGGGGGGGGGGGGAGGGGGGGAGGGAGGAAGGGGGAAGGGGGGAAGCAGGGAAGAAGAGGGAGGGAAGGGGAAGGGTGGAAACAAACCCAAGAACTTACTTCTGAGAACTGAAATCAGTCGACGAAGACTCCTATTCGTTCAGCCGCAAGTCCCGGCAGAGGTGTTCCGTCCTCCGTGTGTCCGTTCAGGATGTCTCCCTTACGCCCATGGAAGATCCACTCGCCGTTCTTCCCATAAAAGTCACTCTCCGTTGTATTCCCCCCCCCTCCCCCCCCCCCCCCCCCCCCCCCCCCACGGTAACTCTAGAATGTCCAATCTTCATTGAAGTTTGAACCTCCACATCAATTGTACCCTGAAACCTCCATCCTCCATTGTAACCTACAAACTAAACCGTAGCCTGTAACGTACACCCTCTACCACTATACCCAGAAACTTCCACCGTCTATTGTACCCTAAGCTTTACGTCCTCCGCTGTACTAAGAAATCTCCACCGTTTACTGCACCCAAGAACTTCCATCCTCCATTGTACCCTGGAGCGTCCACCCTTCACTGTACCCTGAAACTTCCTCCCCCCCCCCCACTGCACCCTGTAGATCCATCCTATATTATATCAAGGAACTTCCAACTTCCCTGGTATCTTAGAACATACATCTTCCATTATATTTTGGTGCCACCATCCTCCATTGCACATAAAGAAATCAGCAGATAGTGAAAGATTTAACGCTGTCGTCATAAAAAATCCAGTAGGTAGGGAAAGATTTAACGCTGTCGTCATAAAGAAACCAGTAGGTAGGGAAAGATTTAACGCTGTCGTCATAAAGAAACCAGTAGGTAGGGAAAGATTTAACGCTGTCGTCATCATAAAAAATTTAACCAGTCATAAAGAAACCAGTAGGTAGGGAAATTTAACGCTGTCGTCATAAAGAAACCAGTAGGTAGGGAAAGATTTAACGATAAAGAATCCAGCTGGTAGCTAAAGATTTAAAGCTGTCGTCATAAAGAAATCAGTAGGTAGGGAAAAAGATTTAAAGCTGTCGTCATAAAGAAACCAGCAGGTAGGGAAAGATTTAAAGCTGTCGTCATAAAGAAGGTAGGGAAAGAGATTAAAGCAGCATAAAGAATAGCAGGTAGGGAAGATTTAAAGCTGTCGTCATAAAGAATCCAGCAGGTAGCTAAAGATTTAAAGCTGTCGTCATAAAGAAATCAGCAGGTAGCGAAAGATTTAAAGCTGTCGTCATAAAGAAATCAGCAGGTAGCGAAAGATTTAAAGCTGTCGTCATAAAGAAATCAGCAGGTAGGGAAAGATTTAAAGCTGTCGTCATAAAGAAATCAGCAGGTAGCGAAAGATTTAAAGCTGTCGTCATAAAGAAATCAGCAGGTAGCGAAAGATTTAAAGCTGTCGTCATAAAGAAATCAGCAGGTAGCGAAAGATTTAAAGCTGTCGTCATAAAGAAATCAGCAGTAGCGAAAGATTTAAAGCTGTCGTCATAAAGAATCCAGCAGGTAGGGAAAGATTTAAAGCTGTTATCATAAAGAATCCAGCAGGTAGCTAAAGATTTAAAGCTGTCGTCATAAAGAAATCAGCAGGTAGCGAAAGATCTAAAGCTGTTACCATAAAGAAATCAGCAGGTAGGCGAAAGATTTAAAGCTGTCGTCATCAAAAGAAAAAAAGCAGGTAGCGAAAGATTTAAAGCTGTCGTCATAAAGAAACCAGCAGTTAGCGAAAGATTTAAAGCTGTCATGTCATCAAAGTAAGAAAAATCAAAGCTGTCAGAACAAACCAGCTGGAAAGGAAAGACACAAAGCGCTGTTACCAACAAAAAAAAAAAAAAAAAAAACCGCAGGTAGTAAAAGATTCAAAGCTAAGGAAAGTCGTTATTCAAAAAAAAAAAATAAAGACAGAAAGGTAGTGAAAGATTCAAAGCTGTCGTGTCATCAACAAACCAGCCGTTAGGGACAAATTCAAAGCTGTCATGACGAAGAAAGCAAGCACACGGAAGAAAAATTCAAAGCTGTCATCAACAAACCAGCTGGCAGGGAAAGACACAAAGCTGTCATGATGAAGAAAGCAACACGTAAGAAAAATTCAAAGCTGTCATCAACAAACCAGCTGGCAGGGAAAAGACACAAAGCTGTCATGATGAAGAAACCGGCAAGTAGAACAGATTCAAAGGAAAAATACTCAAAGATGTCCTGAAGAAAACAAAAGGTGGGGAAAGATTCAAAGCTATTTCTAAAGGGAAAAAAAAAAAAAAACAGAAGGTAGGAAAACTCTCAAAGCTGACGTGAAGAAATCGGAAGATAGAGAGAAAGACTCACAGCTGTCCTGATAAAAGTAGCCGACCTTGAGAGCTCAGCGATTGAGCAGCCGACATAGAGGGCCAGCAATTGAGTAGCCGACATAAGAGTGCTCAACAACTGAGTAGCCGACATATAGAGTGCTCAGCAACTGAGCTGAGGTAACTAGCAGGCGGAAACCGGTTCAAATATTCTGTGGGAAACCAGCGAATAGGGAGAGATCAAAAAACTATCCTGAAAGAAACCGGTAGATGAGAAATGATCAGGAGCTGTCCAAAGTAAACTAGAATGACGACAGAAGAAAAACGGTATTCCTGTTTTCATTTGGATCTTTCTAAATCCTTGCTTTCCCCTATAGGTTTTGTTGAACCATTCGTGCATTTCCGTGACATTACGGTGCTGGATGAAAGCAAGTCTGGCCAGAGCAAATTGACAGGTGTT
>JADBJO010000127.1:1055000-1067500 GCA_016801955.1 Conus betulinus | reverse complement strand
TATCTCTTCTTTCACGTCCATCAATGTCTCTGCCAAAACCTGGAAATCAAACCACTTTTTTTTTTTTTCCGAGCTATTTGTGGTGGTCAGTTTACTGAAGCCGTAAATCACTGCGAAAAAGTCAGCAGCGCCCAGTCTGAAATTAAAAAAAAGGTGTGGCTTGTTAAATCCCCCCCCAACTATCACCTGACCTGACCACGTCACACCAAGCTGTTCTCCTGGTCTGGTCTCCCCCCCTCCACTGCTCTCACCCCGAGGCCCCCCTCCCTTTTCCAGTTGGCCTTTTCTGTCCCCGGCATTTGGGGATCAGGTGCCGCCTGAGCAAACAGGCGCACTTACAGATGAAGTTGGAAAAGGACGTTGTCCAGCATTCTGGGTCACCCCTGTCCCTCCCCCCCTAGCATCCAGTCACATGCCGGCAAAGAGAGGAGAAGGTTGAGGAGGGGATGAGAGAATGTGTGCAAATACTCTGTTACCCCGCCCTCGTGGAAATTCTGTATTGGGCCATTTTGCTGGTCCTCGTTTTCTGCTCACTCTCTTGTGCTCGGTCTTTCAGTTTGTTTGGGTTTTGTTGTGTTTTTTTGGTGTTTTTGTTTTAATTTTCAAATGCCTCCTCAGAGAAGCCATTTTATTCTTTCTTTTTTTTTTTATTCTATTAGGTTTAGTAGTCCGTTTCATCCCCCTTGTCCTTTGTTTTCTAGGGGATTTATGTACACTTTTTTTTTTCTCCCCCTTGTTTCAGTTTTTTTTTTTTTTTAAATCCCCCCCCCCACAGCTATTCGTGTTGATCGGTCTCGCGACTGCCCCTGGTGATGAATTGCAACTGACCAGAAATCCACTGTGCATTCTGTGCAGCCTTTTTTTTTTTGTTTTTGTTTTTAACCCCCCCTTTTTTTTGTGGTGTGTTTTTTTTCTTCGTTGGTGCCTTTTTGTTTGTTTCGTTTTGGGTTTGTTTTTCCTTTTTATGTACTTGCAACTGACCAGAATACACTGGTCCCCTTCCCTGCAGCGGTTTTGTTTGTTGTTGTGTGTGTTTGTTTTTTTGTTTGTTTGTGTTTGTTTTGTTTTTCTTTTTATGTACTTTCCCTTGGTACCATTGATGTTTTTGATTTGTTTTTTTTAATAATTTAACTTTCTTGTATTCTTTTTTTCTGAAAGTGAAAAAATCAAGAGAAATGTCTGACGCCCCTTCCCCTCCCCCTCCCCCCCCCCCCCCCCCCCTCCCCCCCCCTCCCCTTCCCCTCCTTCCTTTCCCCTCACCCCCCCCCCCCCCCCCCCCCCCCCCCCCCCCCCCCCCCCCCCCCCCCCCCCCCCCCCCCCTGGTATGGTGGATGCTAGTAAATTTGCTCTTGCGTCACTATAGATGATCGTGTATAAAGAGAAAATGTGTGTTTTGGTATGATGGACCTTTTTTGTGAGGTGCATTTTCCCCCGTGGCATATTTTTGACAGGAGTGAGAGACCATAGTTTAGTATGGTCTGCAACTGAAGTCGACAATCGGTCAGTTTGAGAAAAAGACATACTCTTCAAATCAAAGTCTGTTGTTGTTTGTTGTTCGTTTTTTGTTGTGTGTGTGTTTGTTGTTGTTGTTTTGTTGTTTTTTTTTTGATGGTTGACCGGTGGGTTCGGGTGTGGTGGTGGTGGTGATGGTGGTTGTGGTGGTAGGTAGTGGTGTGGTGGTGGTGGTGGTGGTGTGTGTGTGTGTGTGTGTGTGTGTGTGTGTGTGTGTGTGTGTGTGTGTGTGTGTGTGCGAGAGCGTGCGTGCGTGTGCATGTGTGTGTGTGAGTGAGTGTGTGTGTGTGTGGGGGGAGAGGGGCGCGTGCATGTTTTGGCTGGGTGGTTGGTTGATTGGTTTTCTTAGATTTTTTTGTTTGTTTTGTTTGTTTTCTGTGTCTCATCTTCTGTGTCACCCCTGTAGCATCACGCCTACGCCGGGCCTTCCGGCTCACCGTCCACAGCCACACCCAAACTTGTCCTGTCGCAGAATAGGCGCCCCACAATCCGCAGGGAGCAAGCAGTCCATTTCAAGTCGTTAAGAGGCCTAGCCACCAGAACAAGAAGACTAAATGTTTCATAGAGCCTGTTTGTGGTAAGAGTTTTAAAAATTCTTGTCTCCTGGGACGGGTATGTGACGGAAGTAACAACGCCGACAGCTTCTTCCCACCAATCAGATGACACCACTGTCTTGGGTGAACGGGGAAAATAACTATGGGTGCCTCTCTTCCTCTTTCCCTGCGGGTTCCAGGTCAGGGCTTGGCGTGTGGTGCTGGACGCTGGCTTCCTGAGGGTGTGTCCGATCCAGCCCCACTTCCTTCGCAGTATCTGCTTGGCCACTGGTTCCTGTCCCGCGCCGCACGCTCCACACAGATCTTCGTTTCGGATCTTGTCCTGCCATCGGATTTGTAGATGCGCCTCAGACAGGTGTTGAAGAAATGTCTGAATCTTTTGTTGCATCGTCTGTGTTGTCCGCCATGTCTCGCATCCGTAGAGCAGAATTGATTTCACATTGGAGTTGAAGATGCGGAGTTTGGTTCTTATGCTGATTCCTCCAGATGCCCCAGATGTTCTTGAGCATGACGAAAGCTGCTCTTGCCTTGCCGATTCTGGCTGTGACGTCTCGGTCCGTGCCTCCCTGTTGGTCACCCACGCTTCCCAGGTAGACGAAAGACTCCACCTCCCTGATGGGCTCTCCACCGACTGTGACTGATGTGTGTGGGCAGTGGTGTGTGATTTTCATCAGCTCGGTCTTCTTCCTGTTGATCTTGAGCCCTGTCCCGGCTGATGTGGTCTCCAGGCGAGTGGTCTTGTCCTGCATCTGGCTGTGGCTGTGTGACAGGAGCGCCAGGTCGTCAGCAAAGTCGAGGTCGTCGAGCTGCGTCCAGAGTGTCCACTGTATACCGTTGTTCCTGCCTGTTGTAGTGGTCTTCATGATCCAGTCAATGACCAGGAGGAAAAAGAGAAACGGCGACACAGCAGGCACCCCTGCCGAACTCCAGTCTTCACCTCGAAACTTTCAGACAGCTGGCCGGCGTGGGCAATCCTGCAGTTCATGTCCTGGTAGGTGCACTGGATGAGGGAGATGATCTTCTCGGGGACTCCGTAATGCTCAGCAGCTTCCACAGCGTCTCTCTGTCCACACTGTCGAAGGCTTCTCATAATCTATGAAGTTGATGTAGAGGGGGAGTTCCACTCCAGCGACTGCTCCACGATGATGCGCAGGCTGATGCGCAGGCTGGCGATCTGGTCGGGTCACAGGATTTCGACAGCCTCCGCCGAGCCCCTGCCTGCTGGTCTCGGAGCTTGCCCTCGGTCGACAGCCTCTGAGGTCATCCTCTCCAGCTTAGAATTCCTGTTGAGAACCTTCCTTCTCCGTTCTTGCTGAAGAGGCTGTAGGAGTCGTGATGGCCTTCTTGATCTCTGCCTTTGAGGCAGCCTTCCCATTTTTCGCAGCTGATGGGCAGTTGATCTCTGCGGGTGGGATGTCGCAGGTGGTGCGTCAGGGGCGGGGTGCGTCAGGGGCGGGGCAGCAGCAGCTCCCTGAAGTGTTCTGCCCATCGTTTCAGCTGTTCCTCGGTTGTTGTCAGTGGGTTTCCGTTCTTGTCCTTCACTGGCTTGTCTGTCTGCTGGAACTTGCCCGTCAGCTTCTTGGTCACCAGTACAGGTTCGCTGCTGTGTGCTCTTCCTGTGCCTTTGCCTTAGCTGCTCTTGTTCAGCTCGTGTTCAGCGTAGTTTTCTTCTCTCTCCTTGTTTCCAGCTTGTGGATGGTGTCGGCAGAGATCCATTCCTTGTGCTGGGTCTTTCTTCTTGCCAAGGATCTCTTCACATGTGTCATGCCAGAGCTTCTTGCAGTGTTCCCACTGTGTCTCGATGTCCGTCTCACCGTCTTCTATCAGCTCTTGTAGCGGCTGGAACCTGTTGGAAAGGCTGATCTGGAATGCTGCTTGTGTGTCCCTGTTTCTGAGCAGTCCGACATTGTACCTTGTCCGTGTGTTGTTGGCGTGTTGGTGAATCTCTTGAGGCGAAGTCTCACTGTTGTTAAAAGAAGTGGTGTGGTCTGATGACACGTCAGCACCTCTCATCACTCGTACATCCCGCCATGATCTCCTGAACTTGCGGCTAATGCAGATGTGGTCAATCTGGTTCTCTCCGTGACGTGGTTCGGGGATCTCCATGTGGCCTTGTGGATGCGCTTGTGTGGGAAGATGCTTCCTCCTATCACCAGCTGGTTCAGGGCGCACAGGTCTGCAAAGCGCTCACCATTCTCGTTCATCTGTCCCAGTCCGTGTGTCCCCCCATGATGTCCTCGTAGCCTGTGTTGTCCATTCCAATCTTGGCGTTGAAATCTCCCATCAGTATGGTTATGTCCTTTGCTCCTCTTCTGTCTATCACTGTCTGTAGTTGCTGGTAGAAGTCATCTTTTCTCTTCTTCTTCGCATCATTGGTGGGAGCATAGCACTGGATGATGTTCAGCCTGATGTCATTCTTCTTCGTGGTAAACTTGGCTGTGATGATGCGGGAGTTGACAGGTTCCCATCCGATGAGTGCCCCCTGTGCCTCCGTGCCAGCATCAGGGCCACACCCTCAGTGTGGGGGGCCTCCATCCTCTGTGTGTCCTGAGTACAGCAGCTGTTCTCCAGATGAAAGTCTCAGCTGTCCTGACTGTAGCCACCTTGTCTCACTCAGTCCTAGCACTCCGATCTTGTAGTTTTTCATCTCTCTCGCAACTTGGATGGTTTTTCCCCGTTTCATACATCGTCCTGATGTTCCATGTGGCTACTCTCGTTGTTGTCCTGGGTGTTAGAAGGGGAGTGCATTGAAGATGACGTAAATCTTTAGAGGATAAAAATTGAATTAGCAGGCTTATTATTTGAACGTCACCTTTGTTTTTTCACATGTATCTCTTTAACCCATTGATATTAATTCATACGTCTGGCTACATATTCCATCGAAATCTGTAAGCTTTCTTGTGATTGGTAGAAACCACCTTCGGTATTTATCTCTCAGTGCCCCCTCCACTATAATGTAGTTATAGCGATTTTCAGATGTCCGGGATATCATTATCTCCATCGATGTAACCTATCGCGTCAGAAACTATCAAGTTGCCCATCTATAGACAAGTAGTCTGTGGAGGACAGATAAACTTTATTCCCAGTACGGGAAGAAAAGAGGGAGAAGAAATGAAATCGTAAATGAACAGTAGTTCTTAAAATTTTGTTTGAAAAGTTGGGGGGAAGGAGAGGGGCGCTAAATTTGCTTTCCTTTTCAGAATTTACAGCCCAGGCTCAGAGTACTGACCCAGATACAGAGAGACTACAGAAGGACGCAGTGACCGCTAGAAAGGGAGATTATCTACGTAAAAGTTAATTTACGACAACGATGTCAGTTACGAATGTGACCTTAAGAAAAAAAAAAAGTGTGTGTGTGTGTGTGTGTGTGTGTGTGTGTGTGTGTGTGAGAGAGAGAGAGAGAGAGAGAGAGAGAGAGAGAGAGAGAGAGAGAGAGACAACAACCCTCATACGTTTACTAGTTTACAAAAACTATCAAAGAAAACAGATACAAACAGATAGTTGAAATAAGTTCTGGCAATAATCTGTTACCTTCACAGATGAATTTAGAATTTTTTTTTTCAGCCGTCAAAAGGAAAAAACTCGGTTACATTTACTTGTCGACAAATGACTGAAGGCGTGTGAAATAAGTGGCGCTGTTTTTTTAGGGAGTTTTCTCTGTGTGTGTGGTGTGTGTGTGTGTGTGTGTGTGTGTGTGTGTGTGTGTGTGTGTGTGTGTGTGTGTGTGTGGTGTGTGTGTGTGTGTGTGTGTGTGGTGTGTTGTTGTGTGTGTGTGTGTGGTGTGCTTGTGTGTGTGTGTGTGTGGTGTGTGTGTGTGTTCTTTCTTCACAGAGCAAAAAAAAAAAAAAAAAAAACTTGTGTGTGTGTGTGTGTGTGTGGTGTGTGTGTGTGGTGTGTGTGTGTGTGGTGTGTGTGTGTGTGCAGCAACGAGTGTGTGTTGTGGGATGTGTGTGTGTGTGTGTGTGTGATGTGTGTGTGTGTGTGTGTGTGTGTGTGTGTGTGTGTGTGTGTGTGTGTGTGTGTGTGTGTGTGTGTGTGTGTGTGTTGTGTTGTGTAGTGTGTGTGTGTGTGTCGTGGTCGTGTGTGTGTGTGTGTGTGTGTGTGTGTGTGTGTGTGTGTGTGTAACGAAATGCCCTGTGTGTGTGTGTGTGTGTGTGTGTTGTGTAGTGTGTGTGGTGTGTGTGTGTGCTGTGTGTTGTGTGGTCTGTGTGTGTGTGTGTGTGTGTGTGTGTGGTGTGTATTTCTGTGTGTGTTCCACTGTGGTGTGTGTGTGGTGTGTGTGTGTGTGTGTCCTGTGTGTGTGTGAAATGTGGTGTGTGTGTGTGTGTGTGTTTGTGGTGTGGTGTGTGTGGGGTGTGTGTGTGGTGTGTGTGTGTGTGTGTGGTGTGTGTTATTTGTGTGTGTGTGTGTGGTGTGTTGGTTTGTTTGTGTGTGTGTTGTTGTGTGTTGTGTTGTGTGTGTGTGTGTGTGTTCACGGGTGTGTGTGTGCCTGTGTGTGTGTGTGGGTGTGTGGTGTGTGTGTGTGGTGTGTGTAGGTGTGTGTGTGTGTGTGTGCTGTGTGTGAATGTGTGTGTGTGTGCTGCCACGGCATCTTTACTAACCGAGATCTGTTCAACCGATCCCACCCCCTGTGGAGTTTACCTCTCCCCAGCAACGAGTTGCGTCTGAACAGTTGCTCGATGGAATTTAGTTTGCACACACGATTAACACCCATGGGGTATTCCATTTGATGTGTCGCGTTGTGGTAACTCGTCCCATTTGAGAAGAGAGTGCCTGAGAGCGCAGAGAGAGAGAGAGTCCGTTGGTTCGGTTTGAGGAGTTCCACTGTGAGCTTCGGGTATCTGTTTCTTTCCTGAATGCGTCGTGACCTTGTGTGGTTGAATGTTGGGGCTCTTGTGTTTTTACTATGGCATTTGGTCGTTTGTTTTTTGGCTTTGTTTTTTGATTACTTTTGTTTGAGGGAGAAGCCACGTGGGTGCCTTCAAGGCTCTCAAACACCGAAAAAAAAAAAAGTGGAACTTGTTTCACCGACACGTTGCTTGCAGTTCCAATTCAACTGATCTGGTTTCCCTCAAAACCAACTCTGTAACCGATCCTTCCGCGTCCTCTCGGGCAACTGAAGAGACGCGGCATCTCTCAAGACGGCAAACACGGGGATTTCATCGCCGGTTCTTTTTTGAGTCATGGAACTACGAAGAGAGATAGACCCCCCCCACCACCACCACAGAATACCTCTTTTCTTCTTTTCTCGTCTTCTTTGTGATTGGTGTAACAGCCGTGGCATTCAGTGGGCATGTTGCCATCACGCTCTTAGCTTGGAAATCTCTTCTCTTCGCAATGGAAGGATCCTGCTCCCTCGTGCAATCTCTTGGAGCGCAACACGGGGATTTCAAGGGTCTGGAACTCTCTAACTCACGCGCCCTTCTATGCTCTCTCTCTCTCTCTCCTCTCTCTCTCTCACACACACACTGTCACCAGCTATCACACTCACGCGCCTTCTTGCTCTCTCTTCTCCTCCTCTCTCTCTCTCTTCTTATTTGCTCTCTCTCTCTCTCTCTCTCTCTCACGCACACCACTTATTAATCTCTCTCTCTTTCTCTCTCTCTCTCTTCTCTCTCTCTCTCTCTCTCTCTCTCTCTCTCTCTCTCTCTCTCTCTCTTCTCAATAAATCTATACACACACACTTTCACAAGTACACATACAACACATTATATATACATACAATATATATATATATATATATTATATATATATATAGGATGTATGTAGATAGATAGATAGATAGACAGAAGATAGATAGATAGACAGATAGATAGACAGATAGACAAAATGTACATTAGTGTATCGACCGGCATGGACCAGGCCCGTGAGATACAGACGCTGCAGAGAGACATCCGTTTGGTGAATAAAAACGGGACCTTGTGGTTCCGGTGATTCCAGTCCAGCCCATGGGACTCTCAGTTCTGGGGAGGAGCGGCCCTGGGGCTGAATAATCCCACAAATCATATTTGTTCTGGGAATCGAACCCACGACCCTCCACGACACAAGCCCGAGATACTAACCGCCGCGGCGGGTACTTTTTTTTTTTTTTTTAAATCTTGTTCGTCTTCTTCTTCCACAGTTTTTCAACTGTTTTGTTTTGTTTTGTTTTTTCTTCTTCTTCTTCTTCTTCTTCTTTCTTCTTCTTCTGTTGTTGTTGTTGTTGTTGTTGTTGTGTTATTGTTGTCGTTGCTGTTGTTGTTGAGGAGGAGGAGGAGGAGAAGGAGGATAATGATGATGATGATGATGACGATGATGATGATGATGATGATGATGATGATGATGATGTAGTTGCTGCTGCTGCTGCTGCTGCTTCTGCTGCTGCTGCTGCTGCTGCTGCTGCTGCTGCTGCTGCTGCTGCTGCTGCTGCTCTCTTCTTCTTCTTCCTCTTCTTCTCTCACGACAGAAGCGGAAAAGGCCTGCGCACCTGGCACGAACTATTCTCATCCGCCTTAATCAAGGATGTCACAAAGGCGTAACACAAATGACACAAACAAAGCTTTGAAGTAAAGCTGAATTACTATAGGTCTCTAATGCGAATAAGATTTGTGAATGTTTTGACGATTATCTCTTCTTCAGACTTACAAGCAACAGACAATTTATCATCCAATATCGTCTTTGTGTTTATTTCTGTTTCAAGATGGGATTTTTTGCCCCAAGTGTTGACATCCCTGAAAATAAACTTAAAAGAAAAATCATTACGCCGTCGAACGAAAGAAGCAAACAAACTTACAAAACAAAAAAGCACGACGCGTTTCGACCTCTTTGGTCTTCTCCAGGCAAGACAAACGACATTAAAACAATGAATGAAAATGAAAAACGAACGGGCAGTCGCTTACCTCCTCAAACTGGGCGCAAAATGGATTTGGAATGGAAACGAGGCCACTGAGAAGGAGACAACGCAGATTAGAAGAAGAAGAAGAAGAGGAAGGAGAAGGAGAAGGAGAAGAAGAAGGAGACAACACAGGTTAGAAGAAGAAGAAGTTTTATAATACCAGAGATGATGATGATAATGATGAAAAAAAATACCGAAAAACAATAAAGAGAGGATTACTACCACTTTTAGTAAATAATACGATAATAGTAGTTGTAGTATCAATAATACAGACAGAAGGGCAGAAAGCAGACGGGTTAGAGGATAGCTGAACAGTATGGTTACAGTGGCCTCGCTTCCATTCTGCATCTGTTTTGCGCCCTGTTTCGGGAAATAAGTGACCATCTGTTCGATCTTCGTTTTCATCGCCTTCAGTTATGCTTGTCTTGTCTGCAGAATACCACCAAAGCGGTCGAAACGCGTCGTGTTCGTGAGTTATGCTTGTCTTGTCTGCAGAACACCACCAAAGCGGTCGAAACGCGTCGTGTTCGTGAGTCATGCTTGTCTTGTCTGCAGAACACCACCAAAGCGGTCGAAACGCGTCGTGTTCGTGAGTTATGCTTGTCTTGTCTGCAGAACACCACCAAAGCGGTCGAAACGCGTCGTGTTCGTCTTGTAATTTGTTCAGTTCTTTCGTTCCGCGGTTTCATCATTTTTCTTTCAAACTTATTTCAGTTTTCGTCTACAGTCACCCCCACTTTGAGCCTATCCTGAGAAGCCCATGGGTTGTGGGATGATCTCTGATGACAAAACTTAAAACCTCGAAACCTAAAGTGTCACGATCATCCTCCAAGACTTTTACATATAAAAACAGACATGCAGACGCGCACGCCCGCGCACGTGCCGAGTGCACAAGGGCCACAAACCTCTCCCTTGATGGTGCAAACCGTTTGTCAGGGAGTCCAGCAATGCCAGACTTGCACGCCACAGAGATAGCTTCAAACTATTGAGGGTTTTCCCCACTGGTGCTTCCCTCAACGTCTACACACACACATACACACACACGCGCGCGCGCACACACACACACACACACACACACACACACACACACACACACACACCTTTTTTCTCTCTCTCTCTTTTTGTTGTGGCTTGTTTTGCACTCTCCTCCCCTCTCTTTGGTCGGCCAACAACTAAACGTCAAACAGTACACAACGACAAGGAATGTGTAGTAGGGGAGGGAGGGGGAGGGGGAGGGGGAGGTAAGGAGATGGAGATGGGGGGGGGGGGGGGCGAAGGGAAGTGGGGTGACACGGGGCCAAATGAATGACTGTGAAACAGGGGCCCGGTTACCGCCGAAGGGGGTGTGGAGAGGTGTTACCCCGTCTTGCACGTGTTGATGGGCGATGGTGTGGAGGGCATGTTAGTGTGTGACATCGGGGGGGGGGGGGGGGGGGGGGGGGGGGGGGTGTTGTTGCGGGAGTCGTTTATCAACGCCTTGGCACGACTGAAGGGGGCGAGGGGCGGGATTTTCCACTGCATTGCGTAAGAATACTACCGGTTGCTTCGGGAAGACGATCCTTTGACATCGTACGTTCTCTCTCTCTCTCTCTCTCTCCTCTCTCTCTCTCTCTCTCTCTGTGTGTGTGTGTGTGTGTGTGTGTGTGTGTGTGTGTGTGTGTGTGTGTGTTGTCCCCTCCAACCTTAACCCCCAAACCTTGTATCTCTGACCTTTAACAATGAAGCACCTCCCTATTCCCTCCCACCAGTCCAGCCGTCCTCCTGAAAGAAGAGTCGCACATTTATTTTCAAAGTCCGTCCTCGATAAACTTCAGCGCTCGCACCGTCCACCACCGAGCGCCATCACTTGGCTTGCCCTGAAGCCAGATCCACCACCATCCACCACTTGACTCTGAAGCCACGCATCCTCCACCATCACTTGGCCCTGAAGCCACGCATCCTCCACCATCACTTGGCCCTGAAGCCAGGCATCCTCCACCATCACTTGGCCCTGAAGCCACGCATCCACCACCATCACTTGGCCCTGAAGCCACGCATCCACCACCATCACTTGGCCCTGAAGCCACGCATCCACCACCATCACTGGGCCCTGAAGCCACGCATCCACCACCATCACTTGGCCCTGAAGCCACGCATCCACCACCATCACTGGGCGCTGAAGCCACGCATCCACCACCATCACTGGGCGCTGAAGCCACGCATCCACCACCATCACTGGGCGCTGAAGCCACGCATCCACCACCATCACTTGGCCCTGAAGCCACGCATCCACCACCACCACTCACTGGGCCTGAAGCCAGGCATCCACCACCATCACTCACTGGCCCTGAAGCCACGCATCCTCCACCATCACTGGGCGCTGATGAACCACATCCACCACCATCACTGGCGCGCTGAATCCACGCATCCAAGCAGAAGCAGTACATCGCCTGTCAGGAAGCGAAAGATGACAGGGTGCAGGTTTGTGTTCACATCAGCCGGACTGGCCAAAATCTGGGTATCCTACAGGGCACGATGTCAATCGGGCCAAGACTAGTTATCCTAGATGTATCTGGCCAGACCGATTATCCGGCAGCATACCGTCCCAATCTGGCCACACAAGTCAACCTAAAGGTAATGTGCCAATCGGACCACGCTAGTCAACCTACAGGGTATGGGGCCAATCTGACCAATCTTGTTAACTTGCAGGGCACTTTTGCAAATCTTGTAGGGCACATTGCAAATCTGGCCAGTCTGATTATCTTGCAGGGCACATTGCAAATCTGGCCAGTCTGATTATTTTGCAGGGCACATTGCAAATCTGGCCAGAGTGGTTATCTTGCAGGGCACATTGCAAATCTGGCCAGACTGGTCATCTTGCAGGGCACATTGCAAATCTTGCAGGGCACATTGCAAATCTGGCCAGACTGGTTATCTTGCAGGGCACATTGCAAATCTGGTCAGACTGGTTATCCTGCAGGGCACATTGTGTCAGTCTCGCCAGACTGATTATCCTGCTGAGCACGGCGAGAAGGGAAGGGAGATGGGGGTGGAGAGGAGAAGCAAGAAGAGAGACAAAGAGAGAAAAAAAGAAGAGACTGGAGAATTAAAAAAGAAGATAGCCCTGCCTGTCAGGTGCCAGCTCTCACAGGGTCGCAGAGAACCGCGACAGGCGAAAGAATAGTCCCTGAAACTCAGTACTAGTACCTTATCATCCCATACCTCGGGTAGACAAGGCAAGCACCGTTCCACTTCTGCTTTTCCTTTCTGAAGTTTGAAGACGAGGCATTCTGCTCTCTGGTAGATCTAGCTGCAAAGTGAGACGACTGCAGGCGGAAAATCTAAACAAATCTTGAATAAATGTTAGCGAACCACCAAGAGAAACGTGGACAAACGAGTCACAAGACAAAAACACGACGCGCTTCGACCTCTTAGGTCTTCTTCACGCAAGACACAAACAAATAGGACAACGAAAATGAACGAGTTGTACTTACGCCTACCTTGCGCTGAAGAGATCAAAGCTAAGTGATAACTCGTTCATTTTCATTGTCCTATTTTGTTTGTGTCTTGCCTGAAGAAGA